>QNUK01000543.1:409881-428129 GCA_013621035.1 Clarias magur | reverse complement strand
TTTCATGCTACTCTTTAGTAAATAAAATACTTTATTAAGGGTAACGTGTTGTTTTATAAGAGAAATAAAAGACCAGATTAGAGAAAACACCAAGACACTAATCACTAATCTTAAACACACTAATCAGTGAGATTAACCTCACTGCACACAGTGCTACTGTAATAGTTTGTGTCCGTGCTTCCTACAGCAGGGGGCGCCATTCAGCATGAAAATAAAACTACAACGATCCAATGAGCTTTTTCTAATTAGTGACGGATTTAATAGTAATTTCGAGCAGCAGTATTTTTAACTAAACAAAAGAAGCGTGCACAGAAGAACTCAGGAGCTGCAGGTATTTTATTAACCGCTTTATTAAAAACCTTGATGAAAGGGATAGACGTCCATAAGGCTTCACTAATGCATGCTTTTCCAATTTTCAGGATTGTTTTAATCAGTTTTTTTTATTCTAAAACAAGACCGTACATAGATAAAGTACACAAACATCACCTGATAACTGAAAATGAAAGTGTGTGTGCACGCGCGTGTAACACACTTGCTGGGGCCACGCTGCGTTAATCAGAGGAATTCAGTCACAAATAAAACCTTGACCGTTAAGAGCAGCACTCGAGGAACTCGCATTAATGCCAACAGCAGAAACATGGAGAACATGTTCGAGAGCCAGGCGAACACACACACACACACACACACACACACACAAAGGGAATGAAGGAATGATCCTCTGCAGCTCGTCTCCTGATCACTCATGAGGTTTCACACTAAACCTGGGACTCTGGATCCAGGAAGTGAAAAGGAAACAAACTCACAGGAAGTCGATTCAGCACGGAATGTTACAAGTGCAAAAAAAAAACAAAAAAACAAAGGTTGCATTTAATCTAAAGTTTCCGGTGGCCCTTGACCCGGGCGGCTCGGGTTATAAAATCATCAGACGACACACTGCTCTAAAACACTGAGCTGGTCTCGTTTCCAGGAAGAAACCGTGATGAGTTTGAGTACATCGAGAGCAAAAACATCAGGAGTGTAAAATCAACAGAAACCAGTTGCACCAGCTGAACGTAAACTCTCACCGCTAACATCTGTTTATCCTGAACTGTCCGAGGTGTGTTGAGGAATTCCTGGAGATGATCTGTTTGTAGGTGCTGTGAAGTCACTCGTCCACTGATGTCACTTTTGTGGGTAACGCAGAAAAAAGCAGCAGTAAATGGAAATAGAACACGATTGAGGAAGGAATTTAAGCTTAAAAAGGGCACAAAACTATTAGAAAAATAAATCCTGTACGCATGGTATAATTATAAATGTAATATGGGCGGGGTTTCCTTTAGTGTAAATTATAATACAGGCGGTGAACATTGTTAAAGGTGCAGTTTGTCATTGTTAAAAAGCGTCTTAGGCGAGTAAATTAGCCACGCCCCCAGGGGGATCATAGGAGGGGAGCGTGTTCTTTTCTAAGCGCAATTTTACAACAGAGATTTAATTTTAAATCAACGTTTAACAATGTAAACTAAAGAGCACGTTTCTCTTCGTTAAATCTTCATATAAGAATGAAATCACTAATGATCTACACTAAATGTTAACGAATAAATAAACAGTGTCTAGTATGAGCTGCTGTGATCAGATTAGATCAGACAGCTCAGACAGATGCATTCAATCCAAACTGCTATTTATAATTATCCAATTAACCAATTAGTTTGATTAATTAACGAGACTAGGAAAAAGCAACTTCGGCGCAACTGTTCACCTTACCAGCGCGCGCGCACACACACACACAAAGCTCAACTGGTGCAACTTCAAATAAACCTCTTGCTACTTTTGAACTACATAATCCGTACGCTGACCCAGAACTGGGCGTGGCATGTTCCTTTTATAAAAACAGAAAGACAAATCGAGTGATGCCCACCCTTTATAACTCGCTACTAAGAAATCAGATCACTAAAAGTGACAAAGGGAATGAGAGAGCGGAAAAAACAAAAACAAAAAACCTTAAATCGTGGTGGTGGTAGCACTTGGCTCGACTTGCCCCTCCCCCCACGTTTACCCCCATCCATCACACACTGGTTGTGGAGAAAAGAGTTCATAGATAGATCACCCACGCACGCACACACACACACACCACACACACACACATTCACACGGATTCTCTCTCTCTCTCTCTCGGTGTGTGAGGTGATGGACAGCACTAGCGTTTGGACAGCTCGTTGGATAACCAGTCCAGTCCTTCATAGAGCCCGGTTCCTTGTGTAGCGCACGTGGCCTGAACATACCACTGTAGAGACAAAGAAAAACACACACGCGCGCACACACACACACACACACACACACACACACACACACACAATGAAAACAGTGAGTAAGTATTAACTAAGGAAATACTAACTTGCGTTAAGGACTTTAGTTTATATTTTATTAATAGATGTGTTGATTCATATCTGATCCGAGTCTGAGGAACAATCGTTCAGGAAAAAAAATCTGAATGTAAAAAGATTTTCTAAAGGAGTGTGTGTGATGAGTTAGCGTGTGTGATGAGTTAGCGAGCATGTGTATACCGTTCGGCTGCGCAGACTCTGTAGGCCCAGTTTATCTGTGAGCTCGCTGACTGGCATGGCGTTGGGTAGATCCTGTTTGTTAGCAAACACGAGTAGCACAGCGTCCCTCAGCTCATCTTCCTGCAGCTATACACACACACACACACACATTATGTCATTCATCAGCACCATATCGCCCATTCCTCACACATTAGGGCCAAACCTTACCATTTTGGAGAGCTCGTCAGCAGACTCGGCCACTCGCTCGCGATCGTTACTGTCCACCACGAAGATCAGGCCCTGAGGACAACACACACAGCATGGGGGCGGAGTTATAAACAGCACAGGTCACTGATTGGCTGAATAACAGCTGTACCAGTCCTTCTTTCTTTTAATATTGTTGTTATATAATGATGACAGCACAAGATAACGATGACACTTCAGACTAGGGCACATTTTCTTATAGACGGTGACACTCATGGGGTCGGAGGGTCAGGGGTCAGGGTGGGGGCGCGACGATGCTCAGAAGGTGACATGTTTTATTCGACCATGACCTAATCCTGTGCTCATGTCACATCTCCAGTAAACCTCACTGTCTCAGTTCACATCAGATGAGATCAGGAGCTCCTGACTGTCATTCTCCTGACAAACTCCTCCTTCTATTCCCCGACACAAACACACTGCACAGATCTCTTTCCAGAATATTTTCAGTAGTTTCGATACTCAGTAACACACCCCTGCACACTTCCCCTTCTCACTGCGCACTTCCCCTCAGGATTCACCAGTGTACACGCTACAGCACACGAGGTGACCACGTTAAACAGAAACACACTCGTCCAGAATCACAGACTTTCTCCTTGACACAGACATGCGATGTGCTGAGAGCTCCAGTGTGTACCTGAGTGTTCTGGAAGTAGTGCCTCCACAGAGGACGGATTTTGTCCTGACCGCCGACGTCCCAGACGGTGAAGCAGATGTTCCTGTATTCCACGGTCTCCACGTTAAATCCTGCAGAAGGAAAGAAAACGGCAGCTGATGAAAGTGTAACATCAAGGCTGGAGAACATCATAAAAATAACCACATGATGATTCTCAGGTCTATGGTAGGTGAGGTAGAGACCTGCTCACTGACCGACACAAACACAGGGGCATCATGCTAATTTAAACAATACTCACAATTATTTATTCATCTTTAGTAAATTATTAATAAAATATTCTAAAGTGTTAAACAGTGAAGAGTGAGCTGATGGATTCCGAAACATGAGTTTCATCTAAATGTGGTGCAATTTCCCTATGAAGCAACACACACACACACACACACACACGATGAGATTATTCTGTTTATACATAGTGTGTGTGAGATGCTGTTCTGATTAAATAATCAACCACAGTGAGGTGTGATAAAGCAGACTGACCGCTCCAACCCTCAGGTGTTTTATTCCTGTTACTCCGGAACAACTGTTACCAAGTATTACTTACTAATAGGTTAATTAATTAAAGAACACCACTCGTCAAAATGACTTCTTCACGTTACAGCAGCTATAAACACTTGTTCCCTCACCGGTGTCTCTCTCTTATCAGGCCAAATCACAGCTTGTCGTATGACTGAAAAACCACAAAGCAGAGTAAACTCCTCCTCCTGATGACGTGGGAAACCCTACAGTATTACTTTTTTAGCTTTACCTCTGACTGTTACGCAGCACCGACACTGGAGACTCCTTTCACTGATGTTTAATAACCTGTACACACCCCTGTGAATGAGCGGTTACTATAGAAACCATAGCGTATCACAGTTGGTTTGTTGATATAAACCTGCACCACTGCCTGTTAATGTCACTGTCAATCAATCAACACTGCTGTTAGTGTAGTGTAGAGAGGATGTTTGTATAAACTCCAAGTGGTAAACGTTAAACTCACCGATCGTGGGGATTGTAGTCACAATTTCTCCAAGTTTCAGTTTGTACAATATTGTTGTTTTACCTGCAGCATCCAGACCCACTGTAAGAGAGAGAGAGAGAGAGAGAGAGAGAGACACACGATCAGTGCTTTCATCACTCACTAATGTCTGCATCTTAACGCCACGGCTGTTGTACATTGTGATGTCAGTAAAGAAACACTCCATTTAAACACTCCCATGACCCGAAATCCAAAGCCTGATTTTGTGTGTTGACACATTTTTAAGAAACAGGAAGTCCTGATGAAAGAGTTTGAGTTTTTCAGCTGTAGAGGATTGCTCATGTCCGTCTCCACTCATGGTACCGAGGGGGCAGCGACTCTCAGCACATACGGCTCAGGGTTACTGAGCAGGAGGAGGTCAGAGGTTCAAGCTGTCACTGTGAGGTGTTTAACACGTCTCTTAGCCTGTTCTCCTCCAGGGGGCGCCGTATCACATCTGAGACAGACCCCTGACTCTAGGTCTCCAACAAGCTGAGACATGCAAAGGAAAGAATGCTGCAATGTACGCAAGGCAAATAGAGACATCACCTTTAACCAGGACCATGTCAATACTAGATGACGAGTGTGTGTTTGGAGTTGAGGTGTGTGTGTGTTTGAGCTGGGGTCAAGGGTCAGTGTCTTTGTTGGCCACAGACAGTGAGTGGGGGATAAAATGACATCACTGACTCTTTGAGACAGAGACATGAAGGTGAAAAACTCTTCACCGTTCCTATAAGCCAGTGGACAAAGTCACATGACCACTGACTCACACAAACTCCACCCATTTCCCCATGAATACACTAACATGTATTCTCAGCTCTTGGGCAAAAGCATGACACTATGTCAAAAAAAATTGAGTGATGTTTAATGCTAATAAGCCTCTACTATAGAGCGAGGCACACCCCCTGGGGGCGGGGCATATAACATTTAACTGGACAAATACAGGACTAGTACAGGACGTGTCAGCAAATCATTTAGATTAATTTACCCGAGTGCGTCAGTCTGAGAGACGCTGGCAAAGAGTAACGTATTAACGTGGATTGAAAAATAGAGTAATGTGGATAGATTATTAAAGATACTGATACTGAGCCCAAAGAAAATTCCAGAGTTTAATTCTGGAGGATCACAAATCTTTTACATCAGGGCAAACATCAATCTGTAAAATGATCTATAACACAGAGAGGTGTTAGTCCCGGGTTAGGTTTGATTCCCAGCAGGTTGGGGCGGGTGAGGAAGGGCAGCTGGGGTAAAACCTGCGTCAAATGAAAAACAGGGTGGATCAGACGGTGCTGTTCGGAAACCTGTTACCCAGATCAGCTGAAACGTCACCATCATAATCTTCATCACCTTCATCATCATCATCAGAGTTTAGTAAGACTAATAGTCATTTCAGTATATTACCACTTACACACTTTAGGTTCAGGGTAACAGCTATTTACTTTATTTATATATTCTATTGAGACTTAAAGTAGATAATAAAAAAATCATTGTAATGACAGCAAAGATAACTTCCCTAAGTTCACTAGCTAAGTCGTCCATCAGAGAGCCGTGAATTTAGCACTAAGCTAGTCAGTGTGTTAGCTTCCAGTCAGAAAATTAACTACTGATTTTATACATTTAAAATTACTTCACTCCACTGGAACAAGAGCTAATCATTTACACATTTAACACACACACACACACACACACACACACACACACACATTCCTTTCTTAGCATTTCCTCACAGAATTGTGAAATCTATGCTAAGCTAACTGAGCTAGCCGTTCCTCTGTGATGCTACGGATCATTAGCCGGTGAAGCGAATCTCTCACCCATCAGGATTCTCATCTGCTTCTTCCCGAACAGTCTCCCGAACAGGGAGGAGATGGTCAGCCCCATGCTGAGACGCGGATAAACCCGGGATTCCACACACACACACCTCACCGCGAGATAACGAGAACGTCCAGTGAGAGACGCTCAATGTGTCTGCCTGCTGTTCGGCTGGGAGTCGCGCTTGCGCACTGCCACGTCATGGGCACTGCGTGGAAGATATGACGCAACTTCCGGTGAGATGCCGCCTTTTCCGCCTCGATTGCGTGTCCTGTAAATAAAAGTCAACACTTTTATTTTATTTATTAAAATAAATTTTATATATTGCATTTAGTTATTTCTAATTTAATTGTGAGTGTATCTATTTATTTATTTGCAGTCTAAATAAGACGGAGCGCGTGGTATTTAATTTATCACATGTTAGTGTAATGGCGCCCCCTGGTGGACACTCCGTTCCCAGTAGCAGCACAGTGTTTCCCTTGTTTTTTCCCCCCCTTTTAGTTTTCTTGTTGTCTTTGAAGATAAACATCCTAATTATATTTTTTGTACACCTGCTTTTTTATTAAAAAATGTAAAGTTGAAATGGTTCACATGCTTTTGCTTTTTTATGTAAGAATTATGAATCTTTTATACGCTTAAAATACAATCGTACATATATAAATTATGACAAGTAATTGAATATTAACAGTGTAAAAGAAGTTTCATAATTCTTATATTTAAAAAAAAATTACATTCTTACATTAAGAATGTGAGAACACATTTTATATATATATATATATATATATTATATATATATATATATATATATATATATATATATATAAAACATACACATATAAAACATACATTTAAAATATGTTAGATTGAACATATTGAACAACATATTGACATATTATGTCAATAATACAACTCAGTACTTGTAGAAGATTTGTGTAGAAGATTTTTATCAATCAGGACATTAGGTTTGCTTTTCTCCTGCACTGACTGATGTGTGTTTTGTTTATTGTCCTGGCTGTGAGCATACATACTGTCAAATTGTTTTTAGTCAACGAATAGTCAAGTCTTTTAAACAGCATGAGGTGTTTGTGTGGGTCTGAAGGTGTGTACTCACACTGTAAGGAAGTGTCTGTAGTGTCGGTAATTGTTATAGCTTAACCTTAAACTGTGATTAAACAATCTACCCTGTGTAGTGTCGTGTCGACTTTGGATTTTCTTTGCACGCTGAGTGATACCTGCTCCATGAACTGATTTATAGTTCGTTTCTAAACTTCCTGCAAACACTCTGAGAGGTGAAATCTGCACTTACGCAACATCAGGAAACACACTGTGTAATCGCAATCAGTCGAATCTGAATAAAAGGGAAGTGTGAGAGTGAGAGCGCAGTACTGCGCAGATCACAGAGTGTGGATCCGTTAGATCTAAAACACCATCAGGTGAAACATCAGAGGCTGTTATTGCATCACCAGGTGCCGAGCTTCACACAGCGACGCCGAGCATCACAGACAGACCAGGCTGACCTCAGTACCGCGGCCGATTAACAGTTACACACCTGCGCAGGTCGAGGTCATGATCAATAATATCACATGAGCACTCGGTAACACACACACACACACACACACACACACACACACACACGTGTGTCTGCAGCATGAGGCTGAGGTGGAACAGGAGAGACGGTCAGACAGGAAGTGAATTAAACACATAAAGGATCTCCATTACACGACTTTCAACATTTATAGTTGACGATGACTTGAACCTGAGCGCAGTCAGTCTGAGTGAAAGTGTGAAAGCAGATTAAACACTGAACTTAAAAATAAACTGTATTCACGCTGGGGTCCGACTCATTTCAGTTCCACAGAGTAGACTGGAAGACCTCGAGGAGGAGGAACACACAGGAACACACAGGAACACACACCAACACACAGGAACACACAGGAACACACAGGAACACACAGAAACACACAGGAAGACACAGGAACACACAGGAACACACACCAACACACAGGAACACACAGGAACACACAGGAACACACAGGAACACACACCAACACACAGGAACACACAGAAACACACAGAAACACACAGGAACACACAGGAACACACAGAAACACACAGGAACACACAGGAACACACAGAAACACACAGGAAGACACAGGAACACACAGGAACACACAGGAACACACAGAAACACACAGGAACACACAGGAACGCACAGAAACGCACAGGAACACACAGGAAGACACAGGAAGACACAGGAAGACACAGAAACACACAGGAACACACAGAAACACACAGGAAGACACAGGAACACACAGGAACACACAGGAACACACAGAAACACACAGGAACACACAGGAAGACACAGGAAGACACAGGAACACACAGAAACACACAGGAACACACAGAAACACACAGGAAGACACAGGAACACACAGGAACACACACCAACACACAGGAACACACAGGAACACACAGGAACACACACCAACACACAGGAACACACAGAAACACACAGAAACACACAGGAACACACAGGAACACACAGAAACACACAGGAACACACAGGAACACACAGCAACACACAGGAACACACAGGAACACACAGGAAGACACAGAAACACACAGGAACACACAGAAACACACAGGAACACACAGGAACACACAGGAACACACAGAAACACACAGGAACACACAGGAACACACAGAAACACACAGGAACACACAGAAACACACAGGAACACACAGGAACACACAGCAACACACAGGAACACACAGAAACACACAGGAACACACAGGAACACACAGGAACACACAGAAACACACAGGAACACACAGGAACACACAGCAACACACAGGAACACACAGGAACACACAGAAACACACAGGAACACACAGGAACACACAGGAACACACAGAAACACACAGGAACACACAGGAACACACAGAAACACACAGGAACACACAGAAACACACAGGAACACACAGGAACACACAGAAACACACAAACACACAGGAACACACAGGAACACACAGAAACACACAGGAACACACAGGAACACACAGCAACACACAGGAACACACAGAAACACACAGGAACACACAGGAACACACAGGAACACACACCAACACACAGGAACACACAGGAACACACAAACACACAGGAACACACAGAAACACACAAACACACAGGAACACACAGGAACACACAGGAACACACAGGAACACACAAACACACAGGAACACACAGGAACACACAGGAACACACAGGAACACACAGAAACACACAAACACACAGGAACACACAGGAACACACAGAAACACACAGGAACACACAGAAACACACAGGAAGACACAGGAAGACACAGGAACACACAGAAACACACAGGAACACACAGGAACACACAGGAACACACAGGAACACACAGAAACACACAGGAACACACAGAAACACACAGAAACACACAGGAACACACAGGAACACACAGAAACACACAGGAACACACAGGAAGACACAGGAAGACACAGGAACACACAGAAACACACAGGAACACACAGAAACACACAGGAAGACACAGGAACACACAGGAACACACAGGAACACACAGGAACACACAGAAACACACAGGAACACACAGGAACACACAGAAACACACAGGAACACACAGGAAGACACAGGAAGACACAGGAACACACAGAAACACACAGGAACACACAGAAACACACAGGAAGACACAGGAACACACAGGAACACACAGGAACACACAGGAACACACAGGAACACACAGGAACACACAGAAACACACAGGAACACACAGGAACACACAGGAACACACAGGAACACACAGGAACACACAGGAACACACAGGAACACACAGGAACACACAGGAACACACAGGAACACACAGGAACACACAGGAACACACAGGAACACACAGGAACACACAGGAACACACAGGAACACACAGGAACACACAGGAACACACAGGAACACACAGGAACACACAGGAACACACAGGAACACACAGGAACACACAGGAACACACAGGAACACACAGGAACACACAGGAACACACAGGAACACACAGGAACACACAGGAACACACAGGAACACACAGGAACACACAGGAACACACAGGAACACACAGGAACACACAGGAACACACAGGAACACACAGGAACACACAGGAACACACAGGAACACACAGGAACACACAGGAACACACAGGAACACACAGGAACACACAGGAACACACAGGAACACACAGGAACACACAGGAACACACAGGAACACACAGGAACACACAGGAACACACAGGAACACACAGGAACACACAGGAACACACAGGAACACACAGGAACACACAGGAACACACAGGAACACACAGGAACACACAGGAACACACAGGAACACACAGGAACACACAGGAACACACAGGAACACACAGGAACACACAGGAACACACAGGAACACACAGGAACACACAGGAACACACAGGAACACACAGGAACACACAGGAACACACAGGAACACACAGGAACACACAGGAACACACAGGAACACACAGGAACACACAGGAACACACAGGAACACACAGGAACACACAGGAACACACAGGAACACACAGGAACACACAGGAACACACAGGAACACACAGGAACACACAGGAACACACAGGAACACACAGGAACACACAGGAACACACAGGAACACACAGGAACACACAGGAACACACAGGAACACACAGGAACACACAGGAACACACAGGAACACACAGGAACACACAGGAACACACAGGAACACACAGGAACACACAGGAACACACAGGAACACACAGGAACACACAGGAACACACAGGAACACACAGGAACACACAGGAACACACAGGAACACACAGGAACACACAGGAACACACAGGAACACACAGGAACACACAGGAACACACAGGAACACACAGGAACACACAGGAACACACAGGAACACACAGGAACACACAGGAACACACAGGAACACACAGGAACACACAGGAACACACAGGAACACACAGGAACACACAGGAACACACAGGAACACACAGGAACACACAGGAACACACAGGAACACACAGGAACACACAGGAACACACAGGAACACACAGAAACACACAGGAACACACAGGAACACACAGAAACACACAGGAACACACAGAAACACACAGGAACACACAGAAACACACAGGAACACACAGAAACACACAGGAACACACAGGAACACACAGCAACACACAGGAACACACAGGAACACACAGAAACACACAGGAACACACAGGAACACACACCAACACACAGGAACACACAGGAACACACAGAAACACACAGGAACACACAGAAACACACAGGAACACACAGGAACACACAGAAACACACAGGAACACACAGAAACACACAGGAACACACAGGAACACACAGAAACACACAAACACACAGGAACACACAGGTTCAGTGACTCAGTGATATTTGGCAGATGATCTTATTCAGAGCGACTACAAAAGTGCTTTGAAGTTTCCATCATAAGATCCTGACACTGGGTTAACTGTAAGTACCATCAGACACACACTGCTTAGGAAGGGGTTTTTTTTTGGCTGGGGACTAACCCAAATATTTAAGAAACAGATCGGGCTGTTAGTTCCTCGCTTAAAGATTACCAGAGACTCAGCTGTACGGACGCCTAGAGGAAGTTCATTCTAGCATCTCGGTGCCGGAACAGAAAACAGTCCGATCCCTGAGAGGACTGTTTGTCGCTGGAGGATCGGAGGGAGCGTGGTGCAGTGCGTGGTGGGATTAGAGCAGAGAGGTAGGTGGGTGCTGGGACGTTTTTAACTTTGTAGGTGAGCATCAGGGAAAATGACCAGACAGAGTTACCCCAAGATTGCAGACAGTGGCTGGAGGAGTGATCCGATTGTTGTCCAGGGAGATCACAAGGTCTTGACGGGATGACGTGTCTGCCAGACGAGCTGAGATCCGGGGGGAGGAAATGCCCTCACCAAGAGACCGGGTGTAGAGGGAGAACCGAGGAGGACCCGGTACTGAGCCTCGTGGGACACCAGTGGAGAGTCTGTGTGGAGTAGGTGTGGATCTCCTCCATGGTACCTCCAGACTCTCCTGCTGCTTTTACTTGGGGAGATAAAGGACGAGTGCAGGAGTGTTTCAGTGTGGAGGAGCTCTTAACCTCTCACCTTCACAGTGAGCACGCGGAGGAAAGCTTCGAAACATACACACTCACAACAGAGTCTACAGATGAATCATGTGAAAACTTTGTCTGTCTCTCTGTCATGGTGATGGACAGCATTAACGCTTGGACAGCTCGTTGGATAACCAGTCCAGTCCTTCTATGAGTCCGGGTCCTTGTGTAGCACACGCAGCCTGAACGAACCACTGCAGAGACAAAGATCACACGCACACACACACACACACACACACACACACACACACACACACACACACACACACACACAGTGAGAAGAAGGGAGAAGAAGGACAGAAACATCTTATTGTGGCCAAGGGATTGTGTGCACATGTGTGTGTGTGTGTGTGTGTGTGTGTGTGTGTGTATGTGCATGGCATGTATGAGTGTGTGAGAATGTGTGTATATTACTGCAAGACTGTGTGTGTGAGTGTGTGAGACTGTGTGTGTGTGTACTCTTCGGCTGCGCAGACTCCGCAGGCCCAGTCTCTCTATGATCTCGCTGACCGGCATGGCGTTGGGTAGATCCTGTTTATTAGCAAACACCAGCAACACGACGTCCCTCAGCTCATCTTCATGCAGCTGCACACACACACACACACACACACACACACACACAGTATATACCTATAATTGTGTCATGGCGCATTAATCAGCATTGTATCACAGTGTTCCTCACACGTTAAGTCCAAACCTTAATGAGCTTTGGGGTCAAGGGTCATGGGTCATGGGTAGCTCAGTGACTAATGTGCTGGACTAGTGAACAGAAAGTCCCTGGTTTAAAACTCATAACCAATAAGTTGCCACAGTTGGGCCCTTAAACAAGGTTCTTAACCCTCAGCTGCTCAAAAGTGTAAAGAGATTTTTTTTTTTTTTTAAGATTTTTTTTTTGTTTGAACGTGTGGAGGAGGTCACAGTGATGAAAAGAGAGGTAGAGCTACAGTGGATTAGAGCAGGAGAAAAAGATGCATATACTGCAGCAGATCAACTTACTGAAGCAGGAAAAACTTAATACGGGAAGAAAATGGCAAAAGAACAAGATTGTTTGTGTGGAGAGAGAAGAGGAACATGGTGACCTTCACAACAGGAGGAGATAAACACAACATGTGAGAGCACCTCTAACATCAGGACGATCCAGATGTTTGTGAAAGCTGCAGAGCACCATTTAAGTATGATAGAAGAAATGAATGAAGAACTCAGGGCTCAGTCCAGCCAAGAGATGTCATACACGGGTTGTTGATCTTCTAGTGGAACGTGCAAAGTCTCATCGTGAATGGAAAAGTGCTCCAGGACTTTATACTCAATCAGAGTAGAAAACCATATATGGGCATCCAGGAAACATGGTTATGAAACCTAATCAGGATTTTAGTTTATGTGGTTATATTGCAGTGAGGAGACAATCAGTAGGAAGGGGGGGGGGGGGGGGTTTGAATCCCTAATACACTCGGTCCTGGAAATCAACAGGAGAAAAGGGGAACAATGATGAGAACTCATGGAGTTCTGGCAGCCTGAAGAGGTAGAAGGACAGAACAGTAGCAGTTTGATATGGTGTGAGGATGTCAACCTCCAGGATGTTAGAAGATAAAAGTTTGGTATCTTCTGAATGATGACAGCAGCACTAGAATAGATGTTAACTGGAAAAGAGTCTGCATCAGATCTAACCTTTGTCTCAAGCAGCACTGCTCCGGTGTGTGATTGGTCAGTATGTGGTTAGAGATAACTGACCTGGCTAGAAAATACTATACAGTAGATCAGTGGTAGCTTCCTCGTCTGCCAGGCCTTCCGCCTGGGTTCGAATCCCAGCCAATGCCCAAACTCCAGTCACTGGATGCAGTGCGTCAGAAAGGGCATCCGATGTAAAACCTGTGCCGAGTTGGTGTGTGGCGACCCCTCGACGGGAACAGCCAAAAAACTAACTAACAAACAACAACAACAACAACTGGACTGGAAATTTGACTTTAAACGACAGGGAAAATCTGAGATCTACGCAGAAGAAGAAGAAGAAGATGATGATGATGTCATCGTGCGTTAATCAGCACAGCATCACACACTCCTCACACATTAAGGCCAAACCTCACCATTTTGGAGAGCTCATCAGCAGACTCGGACAAACGCTTGTGGTCGCTACTGTCCACCACGAAGATCAGACCCTGAGGACAAAACACACACACACACACACACACACACACACACACACACACACACACACACACACAGAAACAAAAGACAATGTTAAATATATAAAAGTCATATTCATTAAACATTAAAACATATAAAATATGCATGTACAAATAACACAATATTTATTATAGATAAATAAGATAAACTTCTGTACACATAAAAATACTACAGTTTATTTACGAACCTGCTGCTCCCTGTTTATATCAGATTGATTATGTTTATTAATTGAATAAATGATATTTCTGTCAGGGGCTGTTCATGGTGCAGTGATCTACATCAGTATCAGTTAATTCCATAGAACCTTACAAGAGAACTGAAACCCCTCTGTTAGTAGAAATGATGAGTATAAATTGCAGAACTTTAACAGATGTAACACCGAGGCTTTAGATCAATTCCAGAACTATCAGGGATGTGATCAGTATTGAAAGGGTTTCCTGAGCCACAGACTGAGCACACAGGAGTGTCGCTGTGAATAACTGAACGTCCCTCCGACCCCTGGAGGCTGGAACAGAGTATTTTAGTTCTTTGAGGAAGCAGTGTGGACCTGAGTGTTCTGGAAGTAGTGTCTCCACAGAGGACGGATTTTGTCCTGACCGCCGACGTCCCAGACGGTGAAGCAGATGTTCCTGTACTCCACGGTCTCCACGTTAAACCCTGCAGAAGGAAAGAAAACGGCAGCTTTCCAGGAGCACTGATATGACGACAGCTCGTCCCCGGGCCTCAGTGACGACACCTGCAGCTCATTATAGTCTCACAGAGGAACCTGAGATATTGACTCTCATTCACCAGGTGTAAAGAAATATCATTTGTGTGAAATATTCTGAGACACACATGGTGTGTTCTCACCGATGGTAGGGATGGTGGTGAAGACCTCCCCGAGCTTCAGCTTGTACAGGATGGTTGTTTTACCTGCTGCGTCCAAACCCACTAAACATAAGGAATTAATGAAACAGTTTAAACGGTTTATTTAGTGACTATGGCTATATTTATTCCAATCTATTTAAATAATAATAATTACATTATTATTAATAACAACAACAACAACAACAATAATAATAACAGTTGACAATAAATTATAAAAAGCAATACTCATCATTTTAATTATTTATTATATGCATGACCGCTCAGAAGTTTGTGATCACTTGCAAATTACTTTGTTTTTGTTTAGTGATTTATTTACTACATTCCACAGCAACACTGGGGATTCAAAACTGTCACAGAACACATATGGCATTATGAAATTATGTAACAACAACAACATCACTAACAGTCGGCTGTTATTATAAGACATGAAGGTCGGCTGTTCTGGATCAGTTCCTACAGGAACAGTATTGTGTGTTGAGTGTGTGTGTGTAAACCCCATCGAGCTCCATGATGAAACTGTCTCTCATGAAGACCTTCCCAGGAAAGCGAGACCAAAACTTACTGCTGCAGAGGAGAAGTTCATTCAGAGTCACCAGCCTCAGAAATCACCAATGAACCTCAAGCAGCACCTCAGATCATGAAGCTTCACAGAGCAGAAGGAGCAGATAAACATCTCAACATCAGCTGTTCAGAGGAGATGATTGTGTGTGTTATATAAAAACGCCTTCAGTGTTGTGTTACAGTGCAGAGAGAAAGAAACATCAGGAAGGAGCGTGGAGTTAGAGAGGGGTGCACAAACTTTTGAGCGGGTGTGTATATTATGTAAAGTGCAGCTCACACAGAGACTCTGATTATTATACCTCAGCTGTAGATTCGTATTCAGACATTAAACCTCAAACAAACCAATAAAAAGGAATTTAAACTTTTATTACAGATTAGAATTTACAAACTGAGATTTTGAAACTATAAATCTATCAATATTTATTATTTGCTGTGAACGTGTAACAATAAAGAGATTAAACAAATAAAATGAAATGTTTGAATGTTCATGATTTCTGTTATTTACAGTAAAATGTTCAGTTTGTGACGTTCAACTACCGCGAACTCTCTGAGTAATAACGCGTTATAAAGTGTGTTCACTGCTAATGGCAGGTTTTAGAAGAATTAATTTACACACAGCGGAGTTTCAGTAAAACCGATCAATTAAATTTACACTAATTAATTAATTAACAACTGTATAGACTGAACCGGTCGCGCGCTACATCGCAGAGAGAGAGAGAGAGAGAGAGAGACTTCACACACACACACACACACACACACACACTCACGCATTAATATCCTCATGTTCTGTTTGCCAAAAAGTCTCCCGACGATCGATGATAAGTTTAAACCCATCAGAATTCGGTTCTTCCGACACGTTGCGCTTTAATTCCCGAGGTCGCGTCGCGTGCTCTCCGCATGACGTCACCGCAGTGAAGCGCGTCATTCAAGTCTTTATTATTCGATACATTCATGATTAAACAGCGGTGTGACGTCATAAACAGAAGAGGGGATAGGGTAAAGGGGGGAGGGGGGGTGATGCAACTGCCGCAAAACAACAACAACAACAAGGAGATTAAACAGTTTATATAATAATAATAATAATAATAATAATAACTACAACTGCATCTGGACTGCAACTAGGTGAAAGATTCTTGAGAGCCTTGAGGAGTCCAAGTCAGTATGTAGCTGTCACCTGAAACACTCACCGGCCACTTTATTAGGAACACCCGTAGGTCTGCAGTGTTGCCAGACAGTCACGTGTCAGAAGCACAATTACAGATTCCCACCTCAGACTCACTTGACAAAAACCTGACACAAGAAAAAAAAAAATAAAGATGATTTTGAGATTAAAGATTTTTGAGACTTGCTGGCTAATGTCCGGCCCAGTGAAAAGTATTCTGGAGGTTTTCGCGAGCTTTTACCCCTTTGGACCCCTTTATAAATGACATCATAATTAAAAAACAGCAGTTTGTATTTATTCAAGTTATCTTTGTATAATAGTACATTTTAATGTACTGTTGAGCTCAATCATTGAAGTGTGACAAATATGCAAAGAATAGTGGCCCTGGTGCCGTGGTGCACGCGAGGGTCCTCAGGGGTCAGTCCGTCCTCTCTGTGACTCTGTCTGGACCCTAAACCTCACACTGGTCTTGGTTTTGCATTGAGGCTGGAGGAGGTTTTGGTGAGTTCTAGATGCGGTGTGTGTATCCACAGCAGTTCCCCTCCCAGGCTTCACTGCACTGTTTGGGTTCCGTCAGTAGATACACTTCTCATATTTCAGCCAGTCATTAACAATCAAAGTAAAACACATGCACTTCTTTTCTTCTTCCGGACAGGCCCAGTGTTCCCACCATTCTGCTACTCAGACTCACCTTCTATTTCAGTCATTTACATTGTTGAATAAATGTTGAAAAGAATATAATTGGATAACATATAAGTAAGAAGAGACAGAGCATTATGAAGTTAAATTTATGAAAACCAAAATGCCCCAGGGTGTGTTTGGTCTATGAAAGTTTTCTGAAGTTCATTGCCTCTTTTTTATTCTCAACCTGTTCTCCAGCATGTTCTTGTTCCCCTCATTTAGCAGTGCTGTTAGGTGTTTTTCCCAGAGACCTCCAGCTTCTCCAAGCCACAGATACCTCAAGAGTTTTTCAATTTGAGTGTTTTAATTCCTTG
>QNUK01000543.1:334881-399881 GCA_013621035.1 Clarias magur | reverse complement strand
GAGCCACCGCTGCCCATTTTGCAGTTTGTTATGATCCCTAACACACTGAAGACTTTGACCATGCACCTTCACCAGGTGTTTAAGTGATCTCCATCACGATCCTTCAGGATGTTCCTCTGGCCACGTTTCTGCTGTGAAGTTGAGGTTCAGCTGGATCCTTCCAGGGTTTAATATCGTGATATCGGACAGCTCTTAGCCCAATTCCAGTCATTTTAATGATTTCATTTGACTCTTCTGAAACGGCCAGGCGGTTTACAAGCGTGTCTGCAGTGTAAGTGTATTAAAACTATTTTTAGGAGAAGAAAACAAAACATGTTCATAAGGTGTTGAGGCCACGCCCCCAGTAAAGGATACACCTGTCCCATAAACTCCTCTCTCTCTCTCTCCAGCTCTCCTTCTGATCGGATTATCATTCGCTTTCTCTAAGACGGAGACTTTGTTTCCTCTCTTCATCGTACAGGTGTGTTTATTTTAACTCCCATCACACATTTCCTAAAATGTCCTAAAGTCACTGAGTCACAACACCATACGAGTTCAGCTGACTTGCGCTGTGTATGTATGTGTGTGTGTGTGTGTGTGTGTGTCAGGCGGTGTCAGTCTCTCTACACGGTTTCCTCAACAGCATCGTCTACGCCTGGAGACGCCGGAACTTCCGAGAAGCCGTGCTCGGGGAGAGGATGCCCCTGCTGGCGCACACACACCGAGCCTTCTTCGAACAATCACTGAATCACGAAGCAGAAGAATCAGGAAGTTAATTTCAGACATTCAGGGACTGAAGGAACAGATGACATCACACTGTAATGTAGCGAGCACGCTTTAACCCTGCTGAGAGATTCAATCTAAACATCACTGCGGGATTCGCAAAACCTGTTCCAGCCGTGTGATGGACTTCACATGTGCGTCTCCGGTTATTATGGAACAAGTCTCAAACTGCTCTGCCTGATTCTAGACTCATTAGTCTTGAGACTCCAGTCGTATTTCAAAACTCATATAAACAAAGATAAAAAGACTTGAAATAAGTAATTAATCATCTGTCAGTAGAAGGAGAAGCTCGAGTAAGAACTCAGTCGAAATATCATGAACTGATGATCTGCTGGAAGAGAAACACAGACTGAATCTGCACAGGATGTTTCTCTCTGTGTGTGTGTGTGTGTGGACACATCGCTGTCGAGTGACATTCAGCTTTTACAGAAGAAGATGAGAGACTTCGGTTTGTTGTCTACGCGTTAAAATTAAACTATGAAGTTTCCTTCTTTGTTATTAAGGTTTATGTTATTAACTCTCTGCTGTGTAAGTTATTTCAATTTAGATGATAAACGACCTGATGTAAACCTTCAAAATGCAAATTTGATTAAAATAATGAATAAATAAAGAAATAAAGAGGTTTCATTTTACACACGTACGTAGTAAATACCGCACTGTAGAATTAACACCAGCAGTGTTTTTATGAATACAGTTGGACTGTAATCAACTCTAAGAGTGTTAAATCAACAGGATGTATTGTGTCTGAGCTCTGTGTGTCTCTGCGTTCTAATAAGATTCGGACGTATTGACATTGAACACTTACTGTAAGTATTTCCTCTAAAACACTGTAACTTTGTAACACTGTAAGTCCCACATGAACATGTTCTTCTCAGTGTAACTGCCTTGTGTGTATTTTAAAAACAGCAAAACAAAATGTGTGTGTGTGTGTGTGTTCTAAAATATTATGTGAAATACCTTTCACGGGTTTTTTTTTTTTTTTACATTTCTAACACAACAGATCTGATGTGGCAAGAGATTTGATTTGTTATTTGACCTGAATGAATATTTCTGCTGGAGCGAGAACAATAATCATGGTCAACTGAAAAAAATATATATATACACACACACACAAATACAAAATAAATTTAATTCTTAGTTTTTAGAAAGGACGGCACGGCGGTGTAACGGTTAGCACTGTCGCCTTGCACCTCCAGGGTCCGGGTTCGATTCCCGTCTCTGTGTGCAGGGAGTTTGCATGTTCTCCCCGTGCTTAGTGGGTTTCCCCTGGGTATTCTGGTTTCCTTCCAAAGACGTGCAGATTAGACTATTGGTGTTCCCAAATTGCCTGTAGTGAATGTGTGTGTGTGTGTCTGCGATGGATTGGCACCTTGTCCGGAGTGCAGCTTGCTTCGTGCTCTAAACCTCCTGGGATAGGCTCCAGGCTCCCGTGACCCCAAATACAGGATAAAGTGGTATAGACAGTGAGTGAGTGAGTTTTTGTAAACTTCACTTGATGTTCAACGAGGAGAGAAAACGCTATAATGTTTCGCCGCTAGAGGGCGGAAAACGCACACACACAATATTATTTCACTTTATAAGATCAGCCATAAAGATCATACTTCAGTAAATTATTAGTAACTAAGGTACACTCCTGTGTATCTTATATAATGTCATGAATAAATAAAATAAAATACTTTAATGTAACTGTAACTTTAGACATAAAGCACGAGCTTAGTCACATCACTGCAACGGTTCATGCTCTAATTTCTCAACATCGTTCAGTCAGTTTAGTGAGAAAGCAGGCCGGAGCATCTCCCTCATCTGGACCGGAGGAAAGGAGGGAGGAGAGGAAACAAGGGGGGAGGAGACAAGGGGGGAGGACGGGAGGAGAGGAGACAAGAAGGGAGGAGACAAGAGGGGAGGACGGGAGGAGAGGAGACAAGAAGGGAGGAGACAAGAGGTGAGGAGGAAAGAGAAGTGGTCTCCGCCTCCTTACGCTCAGTCTCTCCGTCACATTCAGAAAGACAGAACGAAAATTTCAGCTCAGAGCAGAAAGGTAAGTAAATGAGGGGTAAAACGTTAAATGTGTAAGCTGGATGATTTAATGTTAGAGGTGTAGGATGGAGAGGGAGATGCGTCTAAGAGGTTTAAACAGCCGGTTATTGTGTGTGTGAGTGTGTGATGGTTGGGGTTGAGTGCTGCTGGATCTCTGTCCTGATCCTGTTTCAGTGAAAACACCACCACCATTTGCAGCAGTAAATTACTTTTTGGCATTCTTGATGCTTTTTTAAGTCCTGAGATTTGAACTTTCAACCTTCTGATACAAAGACTGATCTGCCTCAAAGACTTCAATTAAAGCAGAGAAAAGATTTAAGTCATTACAATGTAATGCAGATTAATTTAATTATTCAAAGTTCAAACAACAGCAGCTTGAAGTTTTGGAAACAACATTTAAATGCAATACTTGTGCATCACTTTGATGATATTTATTTTTTTTATTGAGATGAACTGTATTATTTTTTATCCTGATTTGGTTGCCAAGCTCACTTCCTGTTGGCTGCGTTGTTCATAAAACTTCAAATGCAAATTTCGTCTTCCTGGAAAAAGTCCCGTTCATACTCTCAGAAAGGGTATTGAGGGTGCAGCGGTTCAAGTGTCTGGAAGGTTGTGAGGTCCAATCTCAGAAATTACAGAAAAACTGATGTTGCCATATTCAGTAATCCTTATATTCTGAGTCAAAGCTCCTGCCAGTGGAAAATGGAATAATGTGGGAGATTTTTTCGTATGCATGTTCCAATGTGTGTCATGGTTCTTAAATAAATCTGATGTTTCAGCAGTTTTATATTGTTTATAGTCTAAGTGCTGAGACTGCATATTAGCACACATGGCCTGTGGTGTATAAAGCAATAACTTCTCCAAACCTGCCAAAGGTGCATTGAGGGAAATTCACTTGTGGTGTGATGTTTTCCAGTGAAAAAGATGGGAGCAAAGTCAAGTCGGAGGAAGAGCAATGGAGCTGGAGCTCCTTCTGAGCAGAAACATGATGACCCTGAGGCTGACACCAAGCCTACAGAAGAGGCTTCTCAGAAGGACATCACACCTAGTGATCACACCACACAAGCTACCATGAGTGAAGATGATATTCAAAACAAAAGCATGGAGACGCTGGAAGCCAAGCTGGCGTCTGTCAGCGTGGAGGATCCGACAGAGCCGGCGGCTGCGATTCCAGACGCTGAAGCCAAGCATGACTCACTGACGAGTTCTTCCCAAGAGGCTCCAACCAAAATTGAGCTTTCCATCCCTGAATCTCCAGCCGGCTCCGTCCCCATCCCACATGAGCCTTTAACCACAGAGGACCAGAGAATCCCAGAAGCTCCTGAGCGTGGTCCAGAGGCCACAGTGAGAGATGCTGAAGCTTTAGCAGAGGTGAATGATGCAGTTTCTGGTCAGGAGGTACCCAAGACTGAAGAGCTGTTGGTGTGTGTGGATCACGGTCATACACTGTTACCAGCTTAGCATGATTTGAACCTACAACATTGAATTCTTTCCCTTTTGGTTGCCCTGAGTGACATGGATCTGGGGCAAATGTGACTGTGAGCACGGTCAATGAACTTCTATAACTAGGTCAATGTGTACTGAAAGAAAATACCCGGGAAAAGACCAATAAGTGTAAACAGGGAAGAGAGAGAGAATAATTAATAACATCACTAGATTATTGATTTAAGAATGAATAAATATATACATATTCTGTGCAAGCTAAAGCGTAATAAGCCTGAATGAGCACTGGATGTAAAATGCAAAGTCGACAAAAAACGAAAAAACAAACCGCAACCTCAAGCATGTAATCCGCTTTATATTCCGACCAGCAGCTTCTGTGGAAAAGTTGCAATATTTCATTAAAACTCAAGTGTCGTAAATCATCTCAGAGTGTGTTTTTATAAGCTACATTCAACGATCCCCTGACTGAGCGGTTTCAGGAAGTCTGTGGGTCAAAGCCAAGGATATCTGGAAAAAATCTGCAGTCTCAGTGCATAGAAATGAACAAAACAAAAAAAAAGAACCTTAAAACATATTCAGACAGAATGTAATGAGATTTCCATGTAGTACACATCAGGAGTCTCGTTTCAGCTTTACAACACACACACACAAACATACTTACAGTACATGTCCAAATGTATGTGCACCCCTTGACATCACACCCATGTGTGCTTTTTAAACACCTCGTTCCAGATTTATTCCCGTGTTTGCTGTTATAATGCGCTCAGATGTTTGTGTGTGTGTGTGTGTGTGTGTGTGTGTGTGTGTGTGTGTTTATTCACACACACTCTCCACATACCTATTGTCATATAGTGTCAGATCTCTTAGATTCACACAGAGGGAAGGACAATATGTTTATCCAGTGACGAGTGTCAGATGCACAAATATAGAACTAGAACAGAAACAAAAGCACAAGGCATGCTGGGAAACGTGTAACACCCGGGCAGTTTGGTACTGTAATTCTTTTATCGATGTATGATGTACGACCTCTCTCTGTCTCTCTCTGGCTAACAGCTTTGTTCTGTTTGGTCCAGCTACATGGTGTCTTACTCCATATTTACATATAAACAGTGAGATTTGCATTCAATTCGCTGGACACATCTTTCCTTCACTATAATAAAAAATGTCCAGTGTTTTAGTCAGAACTAATCCTAATTAAACACTTTATAAGGAATCAGCACAGCTTTCAACATTAAACGCTGATCTGCTGTTTACACATTAACAGCGCAGTGTCAACAGACCACGCTGTCTCTTTAATGAACTCTTTGTTCAGCACATTCCTGGGTTAGGAGGTCTGGGGCCAAGACCGAGCCCTGCTGTAGCTTTCTGCAAAAAAAGAGAAAGAAATTACATGCTTTCGTCCACTTACCATGATTCTAATTCTTTCCTGCCAACCACTGAACCTATCAAGTGGAAAACTACAGTCAGGGTTTAACCTTTTCCCCCTTCTTTGATCCCATTATGGTGTACATGATGATGATGATGAGGATATAAAATGTTCCGGTCAGTGGGTCTCACCTGTATTTCTTGGCCAGGTCTACATTGGTGCGTCCCTGCTGGAAGGGATACGCCCACAATATCGTGTTCCAGGAGTGACCAAAACGTCTCACCCCTTCCCTGAGGTACTTCAGCTCATCTTCACTATAGTCTCTCCTGCCTCTTTGTCTGCCTAAGGACTAAAACCAGGAGTTAGTTTTATATAGAGAAACTTTAGTACTGAAAATGCATCAGGACCCCGTCACACTGCAGCAAAAACCATGATGTTCCCACGGCACTCTAAAAATATCGAAGAACGCAGTGGGTTATGGGGTCAAAATGAAAAAAAAAAAAAAAGTGCATTTATCAAGTCCATACAACTTCCTAGCTGCTTCCATGTTCTCGATGTGTGTCTAATGTTGTCACTAATTTCCTATCGCGCACATGATCATGGTGAGCACCAGGACCACTGAAACCGAACCGAGTTATTATGTCTGATCGGATCGCACTGCACTCTTACCAGACGCTTACCACATGACATGCGCAGTGCTTTTCATCACAAAGTGATGGTGTGAGGAACTGGATCCAGTATTTATATTAAAATCTATGAACGTGACATAGGCCCCCTGACAACCTGATGCATGTGAACCATAAACGTGGTAAACAAGCACAAGAACAATGTAACATGGACTTAATGTGGTGTTTTACAACATGCGGGCATGGACCTGCCATGGTCACAGCACGAGCCTGAAGATGTACATGAAGTGCTCTGAGAAGTACAGTACACTGGAATAGCAAAAACGCAGCGACATCCCAATGATGATAGTCAGCATGTTGTCCAGTCTTTTAATTTCCAATTTTTTTTTTTTTTTTTACCAGAACTAGTGTGAAGATGGCTCAGTGTGTCAGACGGGGTTAGAATATTAACAGACTGAATTTTAGCAGTAACTCCACTGTGTGTTCCGATCACGTAAACATATGTGTGAACTTTATTATTAATGAACAGATCTTACTCTCTGCATTCCATCACTGGCTCCTGGTATTTGGAGACTGGACAGAGGTCTGTTCTCCACGTCTGAGCCTGAGAAGGAAAAGGATAAAGGTGGTGCAATTTTACATCATTTTTATGGGAGCATACATTGTGCATACATACAGGAATTTTACACAGTGTGTTTATACTAGATAATGTCAAACTGTTCAGCACATCAGGCCTTAGGTCTCCTTTTGACAACAGAACACCTGTACATTCCTTACCAAGTCATTTTGACTCTCTAAATATTTCCAGGTTTAAGATTCATATTTATACTTTCGAATTTTAGACTTTTATGTATACTTTTCCAGACCTGTGCGGCACTAAACATACTGTAGATATATAATATAATTACTGCTCTGCAAGGTAACAAAAAAGGAATTTGCACAATGCACCAGGAGAAACTGAACTCAAGCAAAAATGCTCAGGCAAAAACAAGATGAAAAAATTAAACCTTTTACTTTTTTTATTTAAGAATATATTCAGAATAATTCAGGAGATTTTTTTTCCCCCATCGCAGTTAGTGCTTGAATTTTAAAAACCTCTTATATCACCATCAAACCTACTGTGTACCGAAGCTCCGTTTCATGCAGCACTTTTAAATGTCAGCTCAAAGTTTGTGAAAGCTTGTCAGCATGTTTGACGTCATTGTGCCTGAAATCTCTAAGCATTTAACAGTTCGACTAGGAAACCAGACGGACACTGATGTTTTGCTTGATGTTGAAGACTATCACACGTCACCTAAAGGTGTGGATTAGTTTCCTGTAACGCAACACTTCCCTCCTGTCTGTTAAATCACATTGAGTCATATTACTTTTGTTTTGAGTCACCTACAGTGTTACGATGCTGCGGTTATACAGTACGTGTTACACATGCATAGGTTACTGACATTAAATTACTCAAATAGACAGCAGTCACATAAAAAAAAATAGTGTGATAAAGATCTCAGATCGCCGGAAACTCATAGATTTGGGAAGTTATGCTCTAAAGACTGTATAATACACAGGATGAATTTGATTGCTTGCAAATCTACAGTAATCAAACTCACTGTGAACATTACAACTCAATAAATCTTCGAAATAATCAAAAATCTGTTTAAAAAAGAAAAACAAAGTTAACTTGCCCTGTGTTTCACCTGAAGTCTTCAGTGGAGTGAGACTTATCCCTACAGAGAGAGATATTGAGAAAGAACAAAGAAAGTTTCTATCTAATTGAGAAACTATGATATTAATTTATAACTTCAATACATTTTATTTGGCAAAAAAAAGAAAAGAAAATGTATAAATAATACACACATACACGCACGCGCACACACACAGACAGTATATAAAAACTACCCAAATGGTTTTTCTCCCTAAACTAGACTCTTACACCTCACAGAGTCTCTGCAGGTTGGTCTGTTTGTGTGACGCTCTCTTTCTTCCGCTGTGTGTTTGGAGACGGTTTCTGAAAAACACACACTCTGTGTTTGCCCGAGACCGTGGATGTCCACGACCCCACTGATACGCAGGATCCTCTTCAGACGTTCCTCAGCTTTCTGCAGCACCATGTGGAACTCGCACTGACTTCTACAGCTGCGCAGAACCCCGCCCACTGTCCTGCTGTTCACCTCATCCACCCCACTCACACACCCTGACACAAATGAAGACATGCTTAGTCCACATCATCATGCCCATTATAAACATAAACAGAATGAGCACTTCTATAGCATGTTTCCTCAAGGTCTAAATAGTTTCCCAGGACTCTGAAACCTCTAATGACTTCTTGCTGACTGAAACACAAACATGCATAAATTGTGATTTGTTAAGTGAAGTGTACGAGTTTACTCACTATTATAGACTAATGGCTTGTTAAAAAAAGGTCATATTATTTCAAACCTTATTCTGCTGAAGGAAAATCAAATAGAATAATAAACAGAATCAGGATCTAATTAGAGTTCCAATTTCTCAAAATTCGACCATTAAATTAAAATAAAACGAGAGAGTAACTGTAGCAAGGCCGAGTGACAGGACTGTGACTCATACGTGGTTCTTTTCCCAAAAATGTATCAACAAAGTTAGAAGCACAAACATTAGAAGTTAGAAGAAGAGTGTACAGAACATATCTGTGTGTTGCAGAATTACACTTCCCCTCCACTGAAACTAAAGCACTATTGGGACGGGACTAGTTTTCCTGGGGGACGTTAGAGAAATTTCTGTTTCACAGAGGTACTCTGTGATTTTAATCACGTCCAAATCCGCCATGTCTGTCTTTTTCGCACACGACCTCTGTAAATAATTTTTTTTTACATTTTTTTTATTAAAAAGAAATTACCTACTGTAACTACCGTACAATCTGTAGCGCGCCGGTATTTGAGTTTCTGCTTTCTACGCTCCAGTAGAAATTCTCATCCTCAACTTGCAACGTGTGCAACGCCCACATGTAAAACACAGACACGCCTACCTCACGGAGATGTTAGTCCCGTCCAAATCCATACATGAAATGACAGACATCGGCTCAAACTCAAACATCCCCCAGTAAAACTAGTCCCGTCAGAAAAGTTCTATGCATGAAGACACAGTGTGTTAAGAGTGTGTTAAAGTGGAAGAACTCGAGTGTCCTGCACAGAGCCCTGACCGAACTCAAACACACTGAACCATCAGCTTTGGGATGAACTGGAGCCTCATCAACATCAGCACTTGAGCTCACTAAATGCTCCTGTAGAGTGTGTGAATGAACACAAACACATATATATACACACACACACTAAAGCATCTAGTGTACAGCCTTCACAGAAAAGTGGAAATTATACAGTAACAGCAAACACAGCGGGATAAATCTGGAACGTGAGGTTCTACAGGTGCACATAATTTGAGGCAAATAGTGAACCTTGAAGCTGTAAATCATTCTTTCAAATCATCTTGATTTAATCAAGATTTTCTGACATTGCCAGATCACTGATCTCATTTCCTGAGCTAATTTTATCATTTGCATAGTTTCTCATAAATACTACACAGATTTAACCAACTAACTCTCTTGACAGTGCGAATTTGGATTGTTACAGTACAGGACATCACTAAAACCTCAGGGATGTTTTTATCTACTTTCTCATTTTCCATTTGTCATTGTTTTCTGATCAGGTTACTACAGACCTGCACAACGCAGCCTGTTGGGCTTAGAGGCAGCTGGAGTGAAGAGAATCCTCTCAATCTCACAATCCAGAAGCTCAGAGCACACAGACAGATCATCTGAGAGAAACAAACACACAACATCAGTCTACTGGCTCAGAATAAACATTGCTCTTCTTTTTACAGTTTTATAGATGATTTCTCAGACTGCAAAAGAGCTGATTTGAGGTTTTGAATAGACTAATGCATACCCTCATAGTCAAATGGCGTCTTCTGATGTCTCTTCATGGGAGCAGGATGTTTAAAAATATCTGGGCTGAAACCCAACAAAAACAGAACAAAAACTTATTAGTGCAGTGACTGTGAGAGTGAGGGGGAATGTGGGAAACAAACACACAGTAGCTCCAAAATTATTCAAAATTGATTAGTAAAATTCTGAATTAAAAATACAAATTCAGAACAGATAAATTAATATATAATATTTTAATTGCAGATTTAAGTGTAAGATTATAAACAATACCGATTGCCGTATCCCAAAAAAAAAAAAACTTTTTTTTCGTTGCTTTTATGCAAAAAATTATTGATGCATTAATAAATATGATTCTGTGTTGCATTTTTTATTTCCTTGAACTCAGATGGAGATCAGGATCATGGAGTATGACATGGAGTGCACAGGGAGGGGTCTGGGTTATGATGTAATGCATCAAGAGGGATCTGGGTTATGATGCAATGCACTGGGAGGGGTCTGGATAATGATGTCGTACTTTGGGAGGGGTTTAGGGATGAAATGACCAGGTTTAAAAACTCTTCCTAAATTATAGGCTGGTCTAGAATAGTGTAAGCTAAACAATAAAGAAAGTTCACTCCTACCTGTGTGCATCTCCGTTTCCTGTTGGTGGTTTGATACGTGTTGCACTGTCATGGTTGTCATTTCCCTGGTCAGCTGCTCTCATGTCTCCTCTGACGTTTGTTTCATCTGTTTCACCACTCACGATTTCTTCCATCCCTCTGTTTTTCATCTCACTCTGTTCTCTTACACTCCTCTCTCTCACATTCTCAGCCAGCCGCTGCTCCTCTGGATTTCCTTTTTGAAAAGGATTCGTGGACTTATCAAAGCCTTTAAAAATCTGTCTCCGAACATGCAACTGCAAAAACAAGATAAGTTTTTGTAACTTTAATAACATACATAACTTTTTTTTTTGGATATTCCCCTGATTTTCTCCCTAATTTAATCGTGTCCAATTCCTCCCCGTCACTAGGGGGCTCCCACATTAAGGCTACTACTACCACGTGACGCCAGCCGACCGCATCTTTTCGAACTTTGGGGGTGGAGTAACACACTCGGAGGACAGCACTATCTGCTCCCCTGTTGCGCGAGTTCACAGACGCCCCTGATTGGCTGTAGAACCGTGATTAATGTCGGAACACTATGTACCTCTCATTCCTCCCCTCTGAGAGAGCTCGGCCAATCAGCTCTCTCCGGATGATAGGGCGAGCGCTTTTACCACTGCGCCACTCGGAGGCCTGACATACATAACTTATAATAACGTTTAAAATAATAATTCGAATCTCTGGAACGGGCTAATGCTTTTTTTATTACATTAAAAAGGGGTTAAATGTACATTTTTTAATTAAAGATTAGTTCCTCCTCTTTTCAGTGTTAAATAATATTTGTGTAGACAATAAGCTAAAAAGAAAAAAACAATCTGATGTACTGTAACTAGACTGTTACTGACAGTCTATTAGCACATCTAGTGGAAAATCTAGTGGCATATTTATTTTTACTATAATAACAATAATAATAATAATAATTTATATTTATATCAAGCTGCTTTGCGACCTCATGTGTTAAAAGTGCTACACAAATAAAAATGAAGTAATTATTATGTATCGTAATGTTATTGAGTATTATAATATTAAATGTATGACAAATTGAGATTTTGCACAGATCCTTGGTCACTCTGTTTTCACTAAGATTTAAACTCTACACAGCAGGTTCAAGTTTAATTGCAAGAGATACACACCACTGGCATAGAACTCATTCTCTGCACTGTGACTGGCTGAGCTGGAGGTTGTACTGGTGGTGTGAATTCATGTGGAATATCCTCTCTCCCAGATTCCTCCTCATACACTCTGTTTCGACCTCTGGCCTTTCGCATTAACAAGTCTTCCCACAGTTCCTTTCTGCTCTCAGTGGGCCGAGCTGGAGAATTTTCTACAAACTTTCCCCAGTCTTCCTGAGAAACGCACACACAGCCACAAAATAACTTTCTCCAAGTACATCATCAAGGTTCGTAAATATCGTTTAATGTCACACCCGCGTGCGCACACAGACACACCAGCTGTCGTCTCTCTAGCTGCTGAATTCTCTGCTGGATTTCCCAGGCTGACTGACGATGCCTCTGTAGATTAGACTCCACACTCTGACCTGCTACAGATCCAGCTGCAGAGAGCAAATAATGATTTGAAGAACAATCACAGAGGTACAGCAGATATCTCTTGAACAGAAAAACAACTCACTGAGCTGTTTACATGTCTGCAGTACAAAAGTAGCTGCCTTTCGGACTTCCTCATCTTTGGCTTCAGTCAGGAGAGAGATCATCAGAGGCAGTCCTCCACCCTGCACCAACTGTGACTGATGCTCCACTACACAGAGACAACACGATAAAAGTCATTTATTTTCTTCAGCATCCTTACAGATCACAGTAGACGTCCGGTAGACACTCACCACATGCATCAGTGCAGAGTCCGAGCGTCAGCACCACGGCCAGCTGGTCTCGTGGTCCGAGGTTTGGATTGGACAGCAACAGCAGCAGGTCTGGAACCAATGTGAGCTCAGACAGAACGGGAGCTAAAGCCTCTGAGAATGCACAAAAGTCAAACACACTTTATACTTAAAATTAAACTCCAGGACTTGAGATCACGTCTACCTGTAGTGTACAAATTAAAAACATTATGCATGTACATTAGAACGGTACAGGTGTGAGGATGAGAGGCATGACATAACATAACGTGAGCATCTAGCAAACACCAACACACTGTACAGAAATTTTATTTCAGCAACACTGCAGGGAAGAACGCAACAAAATAGAAAATAACTTGATTTAAAGACAAGAATTTGAATCTTATTGCAAATAATCAAGTGTTACATACAGTATAGACCAAAAGTTTGGACACCCCTTCTCATTCAGCGAGTTTTCTTTCTTGTGTTCTTTCTTGTGTTCTTCAGCCCAAACGCGTCTCTTCTGCTTGTTGCCTGTCCTTAGCCGTGGTTTCCTAGCAGATCTTCTAGCATGAAGGCCTGATTCACACAGTCTCCTCTTAACAGTTGTTCTAGAGACGTGTCTGCTGCTAGAACTCTGTGTGGCATTGACCTGCTCTCTGATCTGAGCTGCTGTTAACCTGCGATTTCTGAGGCTGGTGACTTGGATGAACTTCTCCTCCGCAGCAGAGGCGACTCTCGGTCTTCCTTTCCTGGGCCGGTCCGCACGTCAGCCGGTTTCTTTGTAGCGCTTGATGATTTTTGTGACTGCACTCGGGGACACTTTCAAAGTTTTCCCAATTTTTCAGACTGACTGACCCTCATTTCTTAAAGTAATGATGGCGCTCGTTTTTCTTCACTTAGCTGCTTTTTTCTTGCCATAATACAAATTCAAACTCTTTGAATGAGAAGGTGTGTCCAAACATTTGGTCTGTACTGTATTTGAAAGGATTCATTGTTATGTTATGTGTACAATGCTTCAGGAGAAAAGCAGTGGAACGCACTTGGGGGAAACCACTATCTGCCCTCTTACACATACAGAAATTCTGGAATTTCCTTCTGAACTCACAGACACCATGATTGTGTGTTGTCGCTCTTACTGACAGGGGGGTAGCGAGAGAGTGAGCGAGACAGAGAGAGTATATCCCACCCACCCAGTAAACGCCTCTTATTTCATTTCACACTTTCTGTTACCAATGGGTGTGGCATTGTTTGGATTCAAGCTCCGCATTATAGACCTGATGCATGACTCTGGAGTAAAACAGTTATTATTATTTATAAAATATTCTTGTTTCACATCAATCTTTATTTATAGTTTACAAATATAAGTGAGGTGGAATAAAACTTGTCATAAATAAAAACAGTGGAAGAAATTTGGTTAAAGGTTTGTGCGTGAAAAGGTGTGTGTACATGTGTGTTACCGTTGTCAGTGATGCAGGCAGACAGCGTATTGGTGATCATGGCAGCGAGCTTACATCCTGAAGGATTCTCTCTGCACTGAGTAATCACACTGGATAAAGTGCCGGAGATCACGGACAGTCCTCCAACTGATGCAAAATACTCCTGCATACATGCTGTAGGATTCATTCACACACACACACACACACACACACACACACACACACACACACACACACACACACACACATTACCTCTATAAACAATACCTACACAGGATTAAAGTCATGGTCTCCTGCTCATTCTTCACTCACAATTATTAGCCACGGTCATGCTAATGAAGGAGCAGACGGGTTGAGCCAGCTCCGCCCTGAACACGGATACCTGCTGGAGCCACACTTTGACTAGAGGCAACAAATGCATGCATGCACACTGGTTCTCCTCTGCAAGAGAAATGAACATAGGAAAATCTTGAACCCTGTTCATCTGGGGGAACCTAAATGATTCTGTAATGGGTTTCACCATGTTTTCATGTCACCATGTAAATACCCGAGCATTCCAGGTGTTCGAATGTAATTTTATCCAGAGGAGCCTCTGAATCTTTAACTTTAGCTAATTAATGCATCATAAATACTCATTGTCAATTGCAGTTCACCTTGTAAATCACTAGAGGGCTAACGTAACATTACAGTTAAAACTGCACACAGGTGATTCATAGAGTCCCAAACGCATCAGCGAGTACATCAAGTTCTCAAATGTTCTTCTTATCACTGTGACTGTTTAACCTTATTAGCTGTGAGTGATGTAAGTCCCGCCCACAGAGCTGACCTGTTTTGCTGCATCGATTCAGTTTCACCTAATAGTTTCATGGAACACCGCGTATGTGAATATGTACAGTATGTGGACGTGTGTGTGTGTTGGTGTGTGTGTGTGTGTACATAAGCGTCTGTACCGTTTTGAGGATTGTTGACACAGCCACAGAGAGCACTGGACACTGACGTCCACAGCTGCAGTAGCTCATAACTTCCTTCAGCCGCTGGATACGTACTCCTGACAACACAGCGCGAGACAGAACACACACTGATCACTATGTGAGTATGTCTGCATGTCATGAGTATAACCAATCAGTCTACAGACTTAATTCACAGCGGAATTTACATTAAAACATCTGTTATTTGATTCTGTGATATGATTGTAGATGAACAGTAGGACTAATATGACACACGTAATTACTTTCTTCAGCATTAAATTCAATATATTTATCTGTAGGTGTATAATTGTTAAATCAAGACAATTTTGATTGTTCTTCTGTTCTTCAAGAATTCTGTTTATGTTTACATTTGAATCAAGATTAGAAGCAGTGGCTTCACTTAAAACTGTGCGCACCTGAATAAGTTGAGCAGGATATCGATACACCTTGAGGTCTTAGCCAGACTCTGTCCTCTTTCTAAAATGAAGCACATACATACACTTCATGAATCAAAGTTATGCACAACATAAAGAAGACAGAATATAAGCACCAATCAGAAAAAAAAAAATATAATATAAAGTTTATTCTGAAATAATTAATTATTAGTTATTATTTAATCATGCTGTCTGACTAAAACACAACTGGCCGAAATGTCTCGTCAAGAGATTGTTAAAAGACATCATGAAAAGAGATTTGAACTAAACCTCTGTGATTTCCCCTGTTCTTGAATCTATAAGTTTTATATCATCTGTGGTCTTCCATGTTACTGTAGCTTACTGTTGTTGGAAACTAATACAGAAATCATGTACACGGCCACTCTCTTCAGCGTGAGGGACACTTCCTGTTCCATGCAGTCTGCCAAGCCACAGAACATGTCCTCTCTGCACAGGATCTGCTTACTGCTCTCTAAAACATCAAACATCTAGCTCAGGGTTACTGAGGCACACTTAGGGTCTTCAAGTCACTTTTACATATTATAATGTTTTAGTAACACACACACCGTTGAGTTCAGCCAGAGAGCTGAGTGTGAATAGAGCTGTTTCTTTAACCTCAGAGTACTCGCTGGATCTGGACAGGTCATAGATGAACGTCACACCTCCAATCTCTCTGAGGAACTCCACGTTCTGATTTGCTGAACACAGAGAAACAAACACTGACCACGTGTGTATGTGTGAGAGAGAGAGGGACGGAGAGAGAGGGACAGACAGAGAGAGAGAGAGAGAGAGAGAGAGAGAGAGAGAGAGAGAGAAAGAGTGAATTTCAGACCATTCTGTTGGCAGATTGAGACAATGGTGAGTAGAGCTTGTTTCTGAGATGCTGGACATTTCATCTGGTACTTCAGACACTCGAGTAATAAGCGCAGATCAGTCCTGATAGCTGTAAAAGGTTACATAAGATCATTAACCTAAACATAATAAACTATGAAGAAAAAAAAGAATAAATAATTCAAGAAAAGCTTGTAAGTGCACTGATCTTGTCCATGATAATGCAGTCATGTTATTTTAAAGGAGTAAATAAATGAAATAAGACAGACCACTGGCGGGTTAGACAAAAAGTTTTTTCAATTAACAATCAGTGTGTGCATCTCTTGCAGATTTAATAAAATACAACAACATCTGAATTAGTGATGGTCGGTGTTCTATCGTTTCTTCCTACTTTGCCAGAATTTCCTACGTGTTTGGAATATACAATCCGTGCTACTTTCGCATCATCGCCTACCTCTAGCTTTGAGTGGTCTGAGTGCTGCAAAATATATAGTTCAGTTAAATCAGAGATAACACCTTCTGACATACTGGGAGCACTTTATAACTTGTTTTTATGATTGTCAGAAAATAATCTCTATCACTTTAAGATCTGCGATCTGACTGTTATAAAACGTGCAAACAGAACACGTTAAATACTAAACATCTAAACATGAACCCACAAGTCACAGATTTATGGTCGGGGCGTTAAAGCAAAGAAACATTATGTTTGCGCATGCGTAGTAAGCGTGCATAGAAAGAATTTATAGAAACCGCTCTTTTTTTTAGTGAGTCATTTCATTTAGTTCGGCTCACCAACAAGAGTCAACTCTTGGCTCCTGATAATTATTTCTAAAGTCTGAGACATTTTGAACTGTAATTAATAGATACGTGGTATTACTAGGACTGAGCGCGATTTATGAATTCATCTACAGTTCTACACTTTAACAACTAATCTACACTTTAATTAACAAAAAGATCAGGGAAAAACAATGCATATATGTGAGCCAATTCAAGGAACTGATTCGTTGACGAGTTCTGTATTTCTCTTACATTAATAACTTACCGTTTAACATTGTGGACGCTGCTGGTTTATCTTTCGATGATCATGTAACTTAAAAAAAATGTAATTAATATATGTATTTATATATAAAATTAGGATCTGTGCTTTATACAACAATTCAAACTGAAATCTGACAGCTAACTCCATTTTTTTTGGCCTATATGTATTTCCTTTCTGATTACCTCAACTCATAGAACACTTTTAGGTCTAATTCAGTGTAAATAAGATACAAGTTATAGCAAGCTCTTTAAAAAGTATATATATATATATATATATATATATATATATATATATATATATATAGATATAGATATATATATATATATATATATATATACTGAAATAAATTAATGATAATAATTATATAAGCGATTATGTTAGTCGCTGAATTGATTGATGCTAACTAGCTAGTGCGCGTGAGGAAAGTTCGTGAGTAATAAATTTACCTCAGGTTTTCACTGCGTCATCACGTCAGACGCCAAGAAACTTCCAGAACAACAGAAACATGACTTATATTCAACGAACTGTAGTAAAAAATAAATAAATAAAATAAAGTATATATGCTTAAAATAGTTTGGGTTAAGTACCGGTGGCAAAAAGATTATTTCACTTCATTACCCACAATGCTCCTTTGACAGTGCAGTGCGCAGCAAATCCGCCCCCTACGGAAAGCTACTGAGAAGCCGGCTCGCTAACTCTTCTCTCATTCTGACAGGTAGCTCAGTATCTTATCAAAGTACAGTCTGTTGGGTTTGTTTTAAAATTTAAAAGCTGTTTTAAACGCTTTAAACGACAACGATGTAAGAAATGCTTCAAAATGGCGGGATTTCTGAGAGAAGTGTAGTTTTTGAGCTAGTTTATCTGGGTAATGGTTAGCCAGGGGTAATGTGGGCAGCGTGTTAAATGGTGGAATCTGTTAATATTACTAATATATTTATATAGGATTTAGACGTAGAAACTTAATTTCCATCGCAATTCTGTGAATTAAATAATCAGTAGTGAAATAAGGAAGCCTTATGATCCAGCCGACTAGTGCACATCAGGGTTACCTCAGTCATCTTTAAAAAATCTTCATAATGTTACGCCTTCTCACTGTAGCGAGCAAAACTAATGACCAGAGGTGTGTTAGAGCTTCGTAAGGCTTCTGTCTTACATAGCCTGAGCGCTAATGTTAAAAGGAGAGGCCTTGTGTATTTACAGGAGTTAAACAGAGCGGAAGTACATATATGGGCATGAAGGAGGCCGCCGCACGTGCGCACACGGGCCTGGTGTTTAAAACGTCCTGATCCAGAAAGTGTGTGTGTGTGTGCGCGCAGGCTTTCATTCCAACCAAGCAGAAACCACACCTGATTCCACCTGCTCAATTAGTCGTTCTTGGCTTTGATTAGACTCTTAGGTGTGACATCAGAACACGCACGCGCATACACACCAGCCTTGTCTAAATAAGATCTGGATCCTGGTCTATATTCGTGCTTCAGGGGAAAATGTTGATCATCATTAAAAATAATAATAATCACAAACAGGTCATGGTGTGTTATTTAAATAGTTACAATGTTTAATTCATGAGGAAAAACTGATTTAAGAAATGCATCTTGATGATGTCATAATTTAACTTCTGGATATCTTCTTCTTCTTATCTTCTGGATAAGAGATATGATATTTTGTATGATGCAGAAGTTGTGCTGTCAAACCTGAAACCCCTATTCTAAAGCATAAACACTAATAATGCATAGTATACCCAGGTGGTATTGTACTGTCATGTTGTTATATCATTAATGATTCATCTTTTGCTTTCTTTTTTTTTTTTAAGATGTAGGCACTTTGGACACCATCTATATTGGCAGTGATGTCATCAAACATGTGCACGCGACTCTTGTTCCAGCTGGGCCAGTCGGGTCAGGCAGTTTTCTCTCATCCTGTGCGGCTCGCCCAGGCCCGGTTCTGCTCATCTCGTGGACGGAGATCCGACAGAGGCTCGGATCAGGACAGAGAGCAAGGACTTCCTTCTGTGGGACGCGAGCTGGATTTTCAGTTGAGCCAGCTGCAGGTCGATGCCATGCTGCGTGCTAACGAGCAGTCTGTACGAGTTCCTGAGTTTGACGGACGTGGAGGTCTCAGTCCTGTCCTGAAGTTCGAGAGCAATCAGCTCGCTGCTAATTCTCCTCTAGAGGACAGACGCAGCAGTGCCACCTGCTTGCAAACACGGGGGATGCTGTTTGGAGTGTTTGATGGTCATGGTGGTCACACGTGCGCTCAGGTGGTCAGCGAGCGCCTGCCTTATTATGTTGCCGTGGCGATGATGTCAGAGTCCAGCCTGGAGGATCTGGAGGCTTCGATGGAGACGTTACGGCCGGTACCGCCGATTCTGCAGTGGTACAAAAACCTCAATGACCACAACTACCACGAGTCAGCCGCCCTGTACATCGAACATTTGCGCGTCTTCTGGCAGGAGCTGCTCACCAGCGAAGAGCACGGAGACGGAATGAAGCCCAGCGACGCTCTCAGCTATGCCTTCCAGCGCCTGGATGCAGATCTTTCATTAGAGGCCCAGGTCCCGTTAGCGAGCGATCTGATGCGGAACACGGCAGTCCAGGCAGCGTTCGCAGGGTGCACAGCTTGTCTCGCTCACGTCGGACCCGAAGGCATTCACCTAGCAAATGCTGGAGACTGTCGAGCCGTGCTTGGGGTCCAGGAACCTGACGGGAGCTGGAGCGCGCTGCCTCTTTCTCGTGATCACAACACGACCAACCCGGCCGAAGTGGAGCGCGTTCGTTCTCGGCACCCATACGGTGAGCGGCAGACTGTCATCGTGGACGACAGGCTGCTCGGCGTGTTGATGCCGCTGCGGGCGTTCGGAGACGTTCGGTTTAAGTGGAGGCGCGAGCTGCAGCAGAGCGTGTTGGAGAACGGAGGCTGTGGCTCAGAGACGCTGAACGTTTATCAGTACGCACCACCGAATTACTTCACGCCACCATACCTCGAGGCCACGCCCGAGGTGACGTATCACCGTCTTCGCCCTCAAGATTGCTTCCTGATCCTAGCGTCCGATGGTCTGTGGGACGAAATGGACAATGACGAGGCGGTCCGGCTGGTGGCGGAGCATCTAACCGGCGTCCACCTGGAGGCTCCGGTCTCGGCCAGCCAGCGCCAACTCAGCCTGGGACAGATGCACCAGCTTCTGCTGCAGCGCCAGGCACGTGCCACGCCCGCTCTCGACCTGAACGCGGCCACACACCTGATTCGACACGCTCTCGGGACAAATGAGTACGGAGAGTTGGACCAGGAGAGACTGGCAGCCATGTTGGCGCTCCCAGATGACCTGGCGCGCATGTACCGTGATGACATGACCGTCACCGTGATTTATTTCAACTCCAGTCTCAATAAAATGACACGGAATAATCTCTGACAATTCTCTGTAAAATAAACAAACCTGTAAACTACTCTGTGTAACAAACACTGAGACGTGCGGCCTCGTTTTGTGTAAATATAACATGTTAAAAGGTAGAAGAATGAAGAGTTAATAGCAAAATCTGAGAGTTAAGATTCATAGCCTCGATGCTTGCCTTTTATTAAATTTTCTAATATTATAGAAATGAAATCACACGCACACACACTGTTAACCTCAAATAAACCACATGCTTTGGTGAGAGTCAGCTTCATTACGTCATCACTTCCTGCTCGATTTGCATGTGCCAAGCTTTTCATATTACTTGTTTTAAAATTAATCAATTTCTGATTTAATCTCAGGTACAGGGAAATTGTGCGATGAACGTTTCCTAAAATCTCATGTCTTAACAAAATGTATAATTGATCATCAGCGCATGCATGACCCACACGCGAATGTAGGTTTATCTCATCTGTTTCACTTTTATTCTCAACATCAAGTTATCCCTCGTTTCACAGTTCTTAAACCCACTCTGTCTTTCATACATTTCTGTCCTGTGAACTTGTAAAAGTTTACATTTTAGACTGATGAAGTTTCTTCTGTTTAAACTACTGTATGCTGCTCGTTGCTTTGTTGTGTTGCTGCTGTGCCAGTGTCCTATAACGCCGCTGTGACCTTCTAGAGAAATATTTACGTTTATTCGGTTTCTGTATTCTCTCCATCTGTATGTGTTTAATTCCTGAGTTATATTCTGTTTAACTGTAAAACGTGCCACTGTCACTGTGACGTCTTTCGTAATTCTGTTTTTTTGTTTGACTACAGTTACTTTGAGAAATTAATCAATCATAATGAAGGACATGAAGGCGCCATTTCAAATATTGCTGACTGTCTAAGTGTGTGTATTTATATTGCAACTTGCCTTTTATTAATTCACCACACAAAGCTACCTTACTGTAAATGAGAAATGTTTGTCCTGCATCATTTGCATTAAACCAGAAACTGTGAGGTATAATAGATAACCTGTCAACCACTTGTGTGTGTGTGTGTCTCAGTGGCCTTTTTAATTTTACTATGTACACCCACAATGCTCATACACTGAGGTGATGAAAAGCGCCATGCAAATTATATCCGCTCAGTACTGCACCTTTAGAATGATGAATGTGATAGAAGGGTACCAATACTTCATGCAGAACCACATATGGGTTACTGTAAGAGCATGTCTGCGTGCAAAATGACCTGTCTGATTACGTCATGTTTGTTTCATATTTGTTAGTTTAATTACTAGAACATTATTATGAATGTATGTTATGAATACAGATAGAAGACTTTTTAAATTTGTAGATATAAAAGCTTTGCCTACTTTTTGCACTATAAAATTATTACAGCAAACGCTTCACGTTGGTTCATATTAATATTTCTGGTTGATTCGATGTGTTTAATAAATGTATAGATGTCAGAATTTAGAAATAGCGTTTTTTTTTTGTTGTTGTTGTTGTTGTAAGTGACCGACAGGGGGCGTGCGCCTCTTCCCCCGATTCCGTCACCGCTGCCATGCGCATGCGTCGAATGCGCGCGGAAATTCAAAAGTTGTTCCTTCAGTTGAGCCGAGCGCGTTCACGAGAAACAGCCGAGTGTTAGTCCGGTTCTGTCACTGAGGTAAGGATAAAAAATTAATAATAAAAATTAATAATAACCATGTACACGATTTAATCTCAGTACAAAGTGAGTCACGCTCTGTGAGTCTGCTTTTCTCTCACACACAGGGCATCGTACTGTGTGATTGTTTCGAAGCTAGTGAAGAGTTAGCCTGAGGAAGCTAATGTGGTAAACAGGTTAGTCCAGATTAAAGTTTGTTTTAACGAAGTACCCTGCATCAAGAGTCTCAATCCTGATGTAAACTGTTGTTTAATTTATTTACGCCAATATAACTAGCAGTTAGGAGTAATGTTAAGCAGTAAAGTGTAATAAGCTAATCGTGTAGCGTTAGCTTGCTAGCTAGTCAGTGCTGTGGTGTGAAGGCGTTAGCTCGATAAAAGTCTCTCTTAAAGACAGATATAAAATAATCATGATCTCTCCGGGTGTGACAGGAAGAGGATGGAGCAGCAGAAGGATAAAAACCCAAAGCGACAGAGGGACCCTCTGGAGGAGAACATCTCCGCTAGTAATGGTGAGTGAAGTGACAGAAACACCTAACTAAAGCTTAAACTCCCCGCTCATACCACGTGACCCCAGACAGCTTTAATGCTATGCATTGCACACGTGACTTTACTCTGACATGATCCTGTACATTACACAACACTTTACATTAAATATGACATGAGCTCATACTTCACACTGCTTGATACTCTACGTCTATACTAAACACACCCCAGGACTCCCTTACACGTCACTTTACGTTACAGAATACTTTAGATGAAACGGTTCGTCATGTTTTGCCACGCAGTTATTTAAACTACCAGTCAAAAGTTTGCACACCCTTTCTAACTCCATGGTCGTCCTGATGTTTCTTTCTTTCTACGCTGTAAAACGACACTGAAGGCTTTCATCCAAAATAACAGATGTATCTGCTACTTCTGCTCTGTAAAGCTTCAGAATGGTTCTTGACTTTTGACTGGTACTGTATAATTTTACATAACATGATATTTTACCCAATAGTGTATCTATGGAATCACAGTGTGACAGTTAATATAACAATTAATAAAAAAAATGCATGTACAAGAATAAACTGCAAATTATATTTTACAAGCATTAAAAAATGTTAACCTTTTACAAATTTAAGGCATTAGAACAAAGGTTTAACTTTTTTTTTTTTTTTATGAAAAAGTATCACAGTTCCTGTAATATCACAGTACTCGTGTCATCACAGTGCCTGAACTCCTTCACATGAACACTATTCCTCTGCACTTCCTGTCTTTAGGTAAAATCTGGCTTTCTGACAGCTTCAATATGTTAATTGCGGAAGTTAAGTGCAGAGCCCATCACATTTTTGCAGAAGTGTTTTCATCCTTTTCAGTGTTAAATAATTTATTTCCTATACATTAAATTGAATTGTCATAAATTGTCATATATAAAAAAATATAAAGACAGGAAACATTTCTCCCTGTTTGGTCTCTTTACAAACCTATATATCATGATGTACTGTTAAAAGTATTATGGTATGTTTTAAGGTGTCAGCATTAATGTTTCTGGCCCTCTCCGGACTTTTCCAGAGCTGGAGGCGGTGTTAAAGAGACGGCGCCTGGCTGCAGGAGGAGTAGAGAATCATAACCCCGAGCATCCAGACATCAGGTCTCCGGCCCGATCGCGCCGCCATGAGTCTGAGGTGAAACCGGACACGCCCGCCATCGCATCAGTCCGACTCCGAGTTCAGCAACTCGCACAGAGACGGGATGGTGAGAGAGGAGGAGTCTATCTGACTTTAGCCACGCTGAGATCTGACTGATTTATGTTTATTAAGAGTGTGTGTGTGTGTGTGTGTGTGTGTGTGTGTGTGTGTGTGTGTGTGTGTAGGTGCTGCTGCACTGGTCCAGCGCTGTATGTCAGACCCTGGAGCTGAGAGTCCCTCTACTACTTTACTGCAAGACATTTGTCACATCGGTGAGCGGCTCAGCATCATCCTGTGTTCTGATTGGCTGAGGCCAAGTGCATGCCCCTCCTACTCTCAGATATACAGTATGGATATAGATAGAGTAATATGAATGTTATTTTTTTTAACACACAAACACATGCAGTCTAAATAAAATTTATTGTCTTAAAATATAAAGACCTGAGAATTAATTTTTCTTCCTTTTGCCATGTTTAAAGACTTGGATAAATAAATCCTACAATCACTTTGGAGAGAAACTCTAAGTGCAGCTTTAAATTGGATGTAAATAGATTTATGTAAAGTCCTGGACAATGACATTTTTTAAAGTAATTTAGAGTTAAGTGAGGTTAATTTGTTGTTAGTAACCCTCAACTATCTTTAGAACCTTCCTTCATTGTTTTTTTGTATAGCTTTTTCAATTATCAAGAAAACACTATTTAGGTAGAAAAAGAAAATAAACATCTGGCATTTAACTAATACATGGTCGAGCCACGCCCACAAACGGTGACATTAACAGGTCCTTTATCATTCACATGACTCCTGGTCGCCTAAATCACAGACACGCCCCAGCATTAGCCCCTGCTAATACATAATGTGTGTGTGTTTAAGGTAAAGGAGAGTTTAGCTCTCGGATGGAGCGCTTCAAGACCCCGACCCCAGAGAGCAGCCCCACCCCGGCCACGCCCGGCACACACCAGCTGTCCAGCTTTGTCCAAAACATGCAGCAGCAGCTCAACGCCACTGTGACTCCCAGCACCAAGGAGGCGGGACGCATACGTCAGGTACACACACACAGACACACACACACACACACACACCTATGTGTGTGTGATGTCTTGGCATGTGTTATTTTGATGTGTGTGTTTTTCAGGCTCGAGAGGATGAGCTGAAGTCCCTCAGGGTGCAGCCTCTTACAGAGAACATGTGGCTCAAGAGGAGCTTCTCTGACCCGTCACTGGCTGAGGTACATTCATTTTATTCTGTCAGTTCTGTGGTGTGTTTCAGATTCTTAAGAATGTATCAGTGGCGTGTTCTCTCAGTCTGAGTGTGAGTAGAGTGGCCTCAGCGGGCGTGGATATTTAACAGTGATCAGGAAGTGCTTTAACACTCACTGATGCACTGCTCTGCGTTAGTGCGTAACACGGATTCTAACATGGTTTTTGTCAGAGGGTTACGCCTCCGAGCAGCTCCTGCAGTTTCCAGAGAACCAGAACAATGCCATGGCCTCAGTTACAGTTTGAGAATGTGAGCATTTGTCTTGTTTGAGGTTGGTGACGTGCACCGGGTGTTTGTTTTTGTTGTTGTTTATATTCACATCTTTTATACGTATAATAGTTTGGAATTGTGGAACTTGCGTGTGTACATCTTCATGCACTGGACTTTCTGATCTTCTTTCTGACACACTGACTGTAAATTCTGTTAAAATTCTGGAGTCAGAACTGGATGCTACAGGAGATTTCCATAATTTAAAAGCCTTAATTTGCTCTTCTTTGATGTGTGGTAGGACGACTCCAGCATCGAGTTAAAAGAATCCGAATGCAGTTTGAACTTCAGTGGCGTGACTGAGATGACGGGAGACAGCTTCAGCGTCGTCACGTCTTCCTTCACTGCAGAGATCCAGCCTCCTGCTCCAGCACTCTGTCCTCCAGGTAAACTGCAGCGCTACCGAGTTCTGTATCCTGATTGGTCGGAAGGTGCTGATTAGTTCTCTATAACAGCAGTACTGACAGTGACTAGTGCAGGTTCATATAATTAGGACAGAGAAGTTTAATCTTCAGGACAGAGTTTACACTTATTTGCAGCTTCTCAGTCATGTGACAGGATTGCTTGTGTCTATAAACTGATTAAATGTACAATATATTGTGTTTTAATTTAAAAGAAGTTAACAGTTGTCAAATTGCTGTATTATAAGAGGAATAAAACAGCTGGGGATGTGCTGCTGTTGTAGAAAAATAATCAGTGTCCCAGTGGTGAAAGTAACTCTGTTTCATGACACTTCAGTAATGTAAAGCTTTAAAGGAATGTGATTCCTGCTCTCGTGTTTTAGAAGCTGTGGTGCGTCCTCATGAGGAGATAAGCACTTCTGCCTTAATCGACAAGATGTTTGAGGACGTCCTGCAGGCCGCTGACATTGAAGAGGAGGAAGAGGAAGAAGAAAAGGGAGTGAATGACAGCACGGTCTCTGAGACCAAAGAGGCTGAAACTGAGCTGAAGCTGAAATCTCCAAATCCAAGCCTCGGGGGAGATGAAGCAGCTTGTGATGGAGAACAGAATGAGTGCGAGGACCTGGAGGAGGAGGAGAACGAGGAAAGTGCGGCGTGTAATGAGGAAGACTTCCTGTCTCTCCCGCCAAGCTGCATCCTGTCTCCTCTCAGCAAGTCAGTGGAAGCCGTGGTCACGCCCATGGTGAGCTCAGGGCTTTAATAAAGCGTTCATCCTAAAGTGATTAATAACTCTCAACTGGTCTCTTATTTATGACACTTTTATACTCTTTGTCACACCGTTTAAAACGATTTAGAGGTTGATTAGCACTACGCCTCCACCCATGGTGCCATGTGATCCTGCGGAGGAAGTGGCCACGCCCCTTGCTCCACCTCTCTACAGGTGAGGTCACTAGGAAATATTGCATCTCCATGACTTTAGTAAAATTAACAAGTATGAATTTTTCACATTATCTACAGTTACAGGCAGTTTAATATTTGTTAAATGAAACAGAATAAAAGAAACCGTCTGATATTTAGATGTACAGTATTTTAATCAAATTCAAATGCTGGTGACTTACAGTGTGAGCCATATAATACTTTTAAAAAGGAAATTAGTGGCATATACAAAAACAAAAAATGTATTTATTTATTTATTTACTGCTTCACAGTTCCAGTAATACAGCTTTTATTAAAGATTATGTTTATTATATATATTTTTAAATACATGTATTAAATCGTTTAAGGGATATTTGAAATCTGAGCGTGATAAATGTGGGATGGTGAATCTGTTGACTCACACACGATCAAGAAGACACATCAAGAAGAATATTTTAAGGATGTTTGCTTCAAAAACCAAGCACAGTTTTAGTTTTATTGATTGTAAACAAAATAAAAATGTGAGTACTATGGAAACCATAAAATATCAGAGCGAGTGCATTACTATAAACCTGCACTTCTGTCAACGCTGCTGTTATAGAGAATTAATCAACACTTTCTGACCAATCAGAATCCAGAATGTGGAGCAACAGCGTTAATATTTTATATTTTATCATTACTTTCCTTATCATTAAAGCATTTTTTTTTCTTCCTCTTCCCTTTTTTTATTTCTTTACTCGTCTGCAGTATTGATGCGTACCGCTCTCAGAGGAAGACTCTGCCTCCGTCCTCTCAGTGTGTGACTCCTGGAGTTCAGAAACAGCCCGCTGAGAAACCTCGCATCAAACCTGCAATCAACACCAAGGAGACTATAAAGGTGTGTTAAAATAAAGATCAGCTGATTCCAGGCTGCACTTTGGTGTTGTTAACGTGTGTTGTTGTTTGTTTTTTTGTGTGTGTGTGTGGAGCGCGGTGCAGGCTCTCAGTGACGAGGCGTCCAAGCTGCAGACTGTAGTTAACCAGACTCTCCAGGCCCTGAGCTGCTGCAGTGACGAACAACACGGCAAAGGATCTCTGCAGGAGGCCGAGGCTGAGAAGCTCCTGCTGGTCTCCAGTGAGTAACGCTGCATGTGTAAGGAGCTTCACTTCCTGTGCCCGTGAACACACTGTGTGAAACGCTCTGTCGCGTGCTGCAGGTGAGAAACGTGCCGCTCTGCTGGCTGAGATCAGCCGACTGAGAGAGGGCGGGGCAGGAAGAGAGCCGGACGCCCACCGTCTGCAGCCCTGTAGAGGCACCGTCAGCATCAACAACATCCAGCTGCCCCTCAAGGTGGAGTTTGTGTGCTCTGCCCGCACAGGTGAGCTCAGGGTGTGAGTGTGTGAGTGAGTGTGTGAGTGAGTGTGTGAGTGAGTGTGTGAGTGAGTGTGTGAGTGAGTGTGTGAGTGAGTGTGTGTGAGTGAGTGTGTGAGTGAGTGTGTGTGAGTGTGTGAGTGAGTGTGTGAGTGAGTGTGTGAGTGAGTGTGTGAGTGAGTGTGTGAGTGAGTGTGTGAGTGAGTGTGTGAGTGAGTGTGTGAGTGAGTGTGTGAGTGAGTGTGTGAGTGAGTGTGTGAGTGAGTGTGTGAGTGAGTGTGTGAGTGAGTGAGTGTGTGAGTGTGAGTGAGTGAGTGAGTGTGTGAGTGAGTGAGTGTGTGAGTGAGTGAGTGTGTGAGTGAGTGAGTGTAGTTTTTGTGTATAGTGGTGGTGATGAGCGCGCTCTCTCTCTGTCTCTCTCTCTCCCTCTCCTCTCCCTCCCTCTCTCTCTCTCCCTCCCTCTCTCTCTCTCTCTCTGTCTCTCTGCAGCTCGTCCTACTCACTACTTTTTCATCCTGATCCGTTACGGAGCGTGTAACATCGTGGCCACGCCGCTGGCTACTGCTGCTGACGCCGAGAACGGAGACACCATCACCTTTCCTACCTCCATCACACTGTCAGTCCTTCATCATCATCATTATTATTATTATTACATTAGAATGTCCCACCTTTTGAATTTTTGCCCTTTAAGAAGTGGAATGTTGCAAGCAATGTGCCACAGCATACGAAGCGAATCTTCACTTCTGACGAGCGAATGAGACGAGCCAAAATTTTCTGCAGCTAAAAACTGAAAGAAAGCCGTTCGAAACTTCTTTGCGTGAATGAATTAGTAAAGGTTTAGTGAAGTCATAGCACCATGGGTCTCAAGAATGTCATGAAGCGCATCAGACAGGACAGGACACGGCCACTTTCAGTTTGGTTTTTAAAGCAGCCGGGGCCAAGAGAAATCATAAATTAAGGTTAAGTGAGCTTTAATTTCATTTTTTTTTGTTCCATTTACATGATTTTTCTAAATTCTATGATTATATTGTTGGAAATTGGTTCTGTTTTTGGGCAGCTGGAACAGATTATCTGCATTTACATTATTTCATATGGAAAAATGCGTTTCACAATCTAAATTTTCACTTTAAGAACTCGTCTCCGGAACGGATTAAACTCGTATCCCTAGGTAGCGCTGTAACATTAATTTTATTTGTTTTTATGATCATCTACAAGCATATGCCAGTTAACATTTCACCTTGTTTCCCTGTGCGCTCTCTCTCTCTCTCTCTCTCTCTCTCTCTCCCCAGGCAGGACATTCGATCAAATTTTGAGATTGATGTAGAAGTCTACAGCCTGGTGAGCAGAGCTTTTATTTTTTTTATTTTTATTTTTATTTTTTTTTAAATAGCAGTACTACTATACCTTCACTCCAACAAGTGTGTGTGTGTCACTAAGAGGGGTTTAATTTTATTTTTGTCTTCTGCTGTTTGTGTGTTGTAGTGCAACAATGCAGCTAACAGCAGCAGCACTAATGTTCAACAGCACCGCGGTTCCTCTAGATCGAAGGTGAGCACATCAGAACATCACGAACAGTCATATTCTACAGCAGAGTGTAATGTGTGTAACCATTCAGGTGATGCTCATGGTGTCTGTCTGTGTGTCTGTCTGTAGCCAACACCAAAGAAGCTACTCAGCAGCATTAAGGTATTTTTTTATGAATTTATTTCGCAAGTTGTTAAAATAAATAATTATTGAAAGAAGATAAGAATCATTAAAATGTTGTTATAGTTAAGTAATGTGTTCAATTATATTTTCATGGTAATTATTATTCTAAGTTGGTTAAGTTAATAATGGTGGTAATAATTTTTTCTGTTGTAAAATGTATTTTCTTACTTTTAGTAATGATTATTCATGTTATATTTTATTAAGTTTTTAAAATATACTAAGTAGGTATTTTGTAAAATCTAATGATTTGTTACTAATAAATAATAAGCATAGTTTTATTAATAATGTACCTAATCTTTTACTATAGTCAGTTATTTATGTCATAACTCATTCTTTAATATTTTTTATATTTTAATATTCTTTATGATTATGGAAAGTATGCATTATTATAATGATACATAATACACATAAAGTGTGTATTATTGTTGTTGTTGGTTATTATATTGTATAATTATGTAATGTTGCATTTTTCGTCCCTACAGAAGTCCAACCTGTGTTCCACTTGTAAGTGTTTTATTTCCTCTCAGACTCGGTGGTGTTAATGTTCTTGCTCCACCTGCTGCTCTCTAACCTGCCATCGTTGTCTCTTTCCCCACAGCTGGAGCCACATCTGTCCTGGACCCGCGCCGCTCCAGTAACTTCTCTTTAGTGGGTTCTCACAGGGTCACACTCTCCTCCCTGGGACAGAGCAAGTTCCTCCTGGACAAGGTGTGGCTTTAAATACAATGCTTACTATTGAGAGCAGTGTGTGTGTGTGTGTGTGTGTGTGTTTGTGTTGCACTGTGGTGGGGTCTGTGGTTATGTAACTCCGCCTCCTCTTTCCTTGTCCCCTGTTTTTCTCCTCAGATGAAGTTTGAGGGCAAAATCAGGCAACTCCTGGGAGATGAGTTTCAGGAAAAGGTGTCGCACCGTCTCACTCTTCACACTCTTCTCTGTCTGTCTGGGTGTCTGGTGTGTGCTGTGACCTGTACAGAGTAACTTGCGTCAAAAATATTAATGAAACAGGAAATATACTCACATTCAGCACGAGTGTGGTGTTTATAAAACTTTATTCATACATTCAGTTGATTCTTCACATCTTACTTCAGTATTTAATTTCACCCTCACCCTTTTTTTTAACCCCCTGCCTGGTCACACCCACCCCAGAGTTTTACAGTAATGTATTGTATTGCAGTTAAGCCCCTTGTTATAATCGTGTGATTAATTGTTCTCATGACTGATTTATAATGTTAGCAATACATTTGGACTAACATGGGTACAACTAAAGATATGAAAGTCTAATATATGAATCCAGTAGTGTGATGGGTTTGCAGTAGTCCTTTACATTTCCTCATAGCTGCTCTCTATCATTTCCGTTATGGCCTTGACCACAGGGTGAACACAGACAGTGTCCGAGATTGAATTGTGCAAAATTGGCTATTCTAAATCCATTGGTCGTTCAGTACTGCGCCTTCACACGCTACTCTATGGGTGTGTGTGAGTTAATGCATGCACTGTGAACACTGAACTGTTTTTAAGAACTAATATATATTCATAATTTAGACTATATTTATGTTGTGATCAAGGCATGTGTAGTGTTTTATGGGTTGTGGTGTAACTGTGTTACTGCAGGTGCCCTTCCTGTCACCCCTGGAGGGTCACATCTACCTGCGGCTGCACAGTGAGAGTCACTCCAACGTACACCACCAAGGATTTCTGGTATGTGAGCGAAATAATAATAATAATAATAATAATAATAATAATTAACCTTATATTGATGAAAGGAATTGGTCTTTAATGCACTGCATTTATTTATTTTATTCTCCATATCAGACCATGTTTGAGGACGTGAGTGGATTTGGTTCGTGGCAGCGTCTCTTCTTTAAGCTAGAAGGAGGTGTTCTCTATTACTGGAACTACCCCAATGAGATGGGCAGCAAGGTGGGAACTGACACAGCGCCGATCGGAAAAGTCACCACTTCCAAATTGTGCAGTACAGTAATACAGTATGTTCTTGAATTGTGTCTGTTGTTCTTCCTACAGCCAGCAGAGGGCAGTATTTCACTGTGGGGCTTTGACAGTCTGAGGCCTGTGGAAAGAGACTCCTGCGCTCGACCTCACACCTTTGAACTGGTGAACTCTAGGACCCTGCAACAAGACCAAAGCCACACCTTGACCAAGTAAGATGTTCTGTATCTTATCGATTCAAATGATCAAAGTCCTTAATATCCTGTTATAAAGGGCCTTTTTATAAACCGTTCTGGGTTCTGATTGGTCAGGAGGTGTTGATTCATTCTCTATAACAGTTATAGTAACTTTGAGAGAGAGAATAAAGAGAGACCGGTGCGGGAGCGAGTGTTTATAGCTGCTGTAACATAAGCGAGAGCGGGAACTCCCTCGTTTCACCGACATGAAATGTAACGATAAGTGACGAGTTGGTGTTAATAATACAACACGAATAAAACTCGAGAGGACATGCTGTTATAGAAAAATAATCAGCTTCACGGTGAACGCAGTAACTTCACGGTCATGCAGTATTTTACTGGAACACACACACAGACAGACAGACAGATAACTCTTTCCCCCTGTGTTGAAGGAGCTGGTTCTCAGCAGACACTCGTGAGGAGCGAGCAGACTGGATGGAGAAGCTGAACCAGGTTCTGCTGGACCTCCACACATGGAGCAGACAAACCGCTGGAGCGGGGAACGATCGGGACAGCACCTCATCTGTCACGGCAACGTCACGGGAAAGCATCCTATAACACCTTACTGACACACACACACACACTGAGCTCCATTGTGATTCTACATTGATCTGATTTGAATGGAAGTGGATTTTTTTTTTCTCTCTGTCTCGGTTGAGGTCCATTTTCTCAGGTTTAATGAAGAAAAGTGTCCGAGTCCCCTACCGGTGTCGCGTGTCCTTTTTCTCAGTGTGTTGTGTTTATCGCCTCTTTCCTGCATGAGAAGGGAGAATCAGTTTTATTTGCACATGTGAAGTGCGTAATCTTTACTATATCTTATTATTTCAAGAGATTATTCCAGTTTTATTTTATCGACTTTCATAACAAATCTTCACTGATTATGAATCCTATTGGTCAGTGTTTATATAATGAGGTTGAGGTTGTTGTTGTTTTTCTTGTGCGCCTTATATTCTGTAATTTTAGCCTATGTTCAGGGAGACACTGACATCGAGGGAGAAATGAAGCCATCACAGCACTGCAGATGAAATATTAATTACCCGCTTTTCTTTCTCTTTTTTTTTTTTTTTACATTAATGATGGCTGTGGTGTTTGTGGAATGTTGAGCAGTGACGTGTTTTGGATTAAACACTACATTATAAGCGATATACTGAACTATTAATTAGCATGCAATATATATGAGTGTATTGTTTACTTATGTACGTTTCTATGTTTTCTGTTTCCTGTATGTTATTTGTCTCCTGTCCACTGACTGTATGTAACTACTGTAGCTACTACAGAAAAAATACGGTGATGAAGACCTACACACACACACACACACACACACAACTGATTTCTTGTTTTCTGAAAATGAGTCTTTCTCCATCTCTGTTCATTCCACCACAACACTACTGATTATAAAACCAGCACCAAGTGACAATTTCTTGAATAATGTCCCTGCAGTTATTTCTGTTAAACGGTTTCTACAATAAACCAAATATGAGATTAAACTTCTTTCTAGATGTTTTTGCTCGTTTCAGTCTTTACCTGCCAACAGAACAACAACATTTAAAGTCGATCAGTTTTATTCATTTTGCTCATTCTAAGCGTTTTACCTACAGACACAGTAAGAACATTAAAAGCTAGTATTCGGGAAACATATTAAACAATCTTATTTGTGGAATATGAGATACTCTGCGCTTATGGGTCGTCCACACTTTCTGCTTCTTACCCAAGCGCTCAGAAGACAAGAGTGAAGAAGAAGAAAGAAAAACCAGTTTGGGTTCACACCGTCCTTCAAGCATGAAGAAAAGCATGGAAAGTTTCTCCAACTGACCCTGGAGCATGTAAAGGGTGAAACTGATTGGTTGGCTCTTGTCACATGACCTGTGGTGCACTTGTGGCTTTTTAAATGGTTAGAATTTTTCGTGTCGCTGCTGCGTAGACGTCTGGAACGCTGGCATGTCGTGATGCTCTCTGTTGTCGCACGTCTGTTTTAAATAAACTTGAGCATGCAGACGTGAACGGTCCTAGAAACTATAACACAAACTGCAAATGACGTTAATCAGAATGTAGAGGAACATTTTATTGGATCAGTTAATTAACAGATTTAATAAGTTTTTCATGAAAATAAACGAAATACTATTAATCGTTAAAGCACTTGATTTATCATTAAGTTTACTAAATAAATATTATGGAATATGATGGAGGGTTGAGCTTCGTGTTCGTGATAAACGCTCACTCTGTAGGTTCATTTCTTTTTGAGCTCCGTGTCCACGTCTTCCTCGGGTTTCAGGGCGTGCCACTGGGCGATGGGTCTCCGCGGACTGGCCAGCATGTCCTCCCAGTGCCGCTGCTCCGTCCCAGAGCTGCTCGTTCCCACCAGGATCTTCCCGATGGTGTCGTTCTTACCGATCTTATCGTAGTCCAGTACAGTCACGATGATCTGTACCTTCTACAGATAAAGCACGACACACACACACACATGATGATGCAGTTACACTTAAACATCTGGAATGAATCATCATTTCTGGAAGATTCACTCTGTACCTGTATGTGTTCAGATGAAACCTCGAAGCTGAACGATTCGTTGTAATACGGGTTCAAGGTGTTTTTCTTTATCGTCGTTTTCTTCTTCTTCAGTCTTTTCCCGTTCTGCATCAGGTGGATCTTCACGTAAGGATCTAATGAAACCACCTACATGTCAGATCCTGTTCCATTGTGTGAATAACGTGATCAGGCTCGGATAAAGAACTCTGTACAGCTGTGGTGAGATGAGATGTTCATCAGGTTTAATGCTGAAACCGTGTCGGGTCACGCACCTGAGAGACCGCCCACGTCCATCTTCTTGAGGTTTTTGGCCTCCAGGATGACGATGGTGAGTTTCCCGGCAGTGGGGACGTAGCGCAGGGACAGACAGACGTCACCCAGCTTCTCCTGCTGTAAAGACAGAGACTAATGTCACTAACGTAAAACACCTCCATCAGAACGGGAAGGTCTCGGGTGAGTGACGAACTTCACATTCAGTTATACACAGTTCTGATTTACTGGGAACGTAAACAGCATGTCGTGACCCCGAGCCGGATAACGTCGGCATCAGAGTTAAAGAAAAGGTCAAAGTGACGGAGCGGAGTCACGTTCATCACTCTGAAGATGATTATTATCCTGTAACTGCACAGCTCAGCTTGTCATGTGACTGTGACCACACACACACACACACACACACACACACACACACGAAACTAAACTCCTCTGTCGTGGAGATCACAGTTCCAGCTTTACACTGGAGACTCCTTACACTAATGTTACACACACACACACCCGAGCTTCCTCGTACCTCCTCGTGTTCCGCCTTCTGCAGTTCCCGCCATTCCTCGGTCACGTGACTGAAATCGACGAGGTTCATCGGCACTCTTACGGCCCCGATGGCGTCGTGTTTGGAGAAACGATCGAAGTCGTAGACGGTCATGAGCAGAGTCTTTCCTCCGAGCTCTGAGTACGAAACCTGCAGACACAATTTCAAAGAAGCAGGAATGTGTGTGTGTGTGTGTGTGTGTGAAGCTGTGAATGTGAGGAGTCGCTGGCTTCAGAGATGGCGTTCCTTTCTCAGGGAGAAGAGTGTGTGTAAAGTCCAGACGCACCCACACACACACACACACACACACACACACACACACACACACACACACAGACACACTACACGTCCTTCACACAGTGTAACTCCATCCTGAGTGAGTTTATAAACCAGTGATGTGGATTTTCACCTTAAAAGTGAAGCTCTGGTTGAAACTGGGGTTCAGAGTCTTTCTGTGGATTTTAGTCTCGAACTTTCTCTTCTTCTCTGGGAGGAGACAGAGCTTCACGTACGGATCTGAAGTCCCGCTCATGTCCATGGCGGCCAGATCTTCTGCCTGAATCACTCCTACAATCAGCTGCAGTTAAAGAAACGGACAATAAATAAAGGAGAGGAAGTGAATCCTGCAGAAATCTCTTGACTCCTGACAGTTCGTACCGCACTCTCCGTGAAGTCGTAGTCCAGACTGAACTGCAGTTTTCCCAGCTTCAGGTCTTCTTTACACTCCGTCTGTTTCTCCTCAGGTTTGGAGTCGTGATGCACGACCTGAAACACATTCAGTCTGCGGTCAGAGATCTCACACACACACACACACACACACACACACTCGACCTGCCAGCGCTGGCTTTACACCGGACACAGTGTCATGTGCAGGACCTGATCGAGTCGCTCGTCTCCCACAGACGACACGGCCGACATGCCCAGGCTCTCCTTCCTGCTCTTCTCTGTCCCCGCTTTCTCCTTCCTCCTCTTAAACACAAACTTCCTGCAGACGCAGAAGCAGCAGCTGAGCGCGAGGACGATGAGGATGAAGCCCAGCGCCACTGAAGCCCAGGACGGAACTGGAGCCGTAACCATAGAAACACATCAGGATGCACAAGATTAAAACATGTAATAGTTCATCTACTGACACTTTAAACACTGTAGGTCTCGAAATCTGAAACAAAATCTCAAATACTGGGATGTTTCATGTCATCTATATTATATCTATATTATAAATGTTTTTCAGATCTCATGAGTAAATGATTTCTTAGACTCATTTCTAACCTCCAGCATTTTAATTCTTAATGACAAGAACAGTTGTGAGTCAGAGAGAGAGAAGGAGCGCATCTCTGTAAGTAATAAGAAGAAAGTAACGTGAAACACTGTGTGTGTGTGTGTGTGTGTGTGTGTGTGTGTGTGTGTGTGTGTGTGTGTGTGTGTGTGTGTGTGTGTGTGTGTGTGTGTGTGTGTGCGAGCGCAGTAATATAAACCTGCCCTACTGTCAGAGCCGCTGATAAAGAAAATTAATCAACACTTTCTTAATAACTCAGGCACACAGTCAGACAGACAGTCAGACAGACAGACAGACAGACAGAGAGACAAATAGACAGACAGTCAGACAGACAGAGAGACAAATAGACAGACAGTCAGACAGACAGACAGACAGTCAGACAGACAAATAGACAGACAGACAGACAGACAGACAGACAAATAGACAGACAAACAGACAGACAGACAGACAAATAGACAGACAGACAGTCAGACAAATAGACAGACAGACAGACAGACAAATAGACAGATAAATAGACAGACAGACAGTCAGACAAATAGACAGACAGACAAATAGACAGACAGACAGACAAATAGACAGATACACAGACAGACAGACAAATAGACAGACAGACAGACAGACAAATAGACAGACAGACAGACAAATAGACAGACAGACAGATAGACAGACAAATAGACAGACAGACAGACAGTCAGACAGACAAATAGACAGACAGACAGACAGACAAACAGACAGACAGACAGACAGACAGACAAATAGACAGACAGACAGTCAGACAAATAGACAGACAGACAGACAGACAAATAGACAGATAAAAAGACAGACAGACAGTCAGACAAATAGACAGACAGACAAATAGACAGACAGACAGACAAATGGACAGATACACAGACAGACAGACAAATAGACAGACAGACAGACAGACAAATAGACAGACAGACAGACAAATAGACAGACAGACAGATAGACAGACAAATAGACAGACAGACAGTCAGACAGACAAATAGACAGACAGACAGACAGACAGACAAATAGACAGACAGACAGACAGTCAGACAGACAAATAGACAGACAGACAAATAGACAGACAGACAGACAGTCAGACAAATAGACAGACAGACAAATAGACAGACAGACAGACAGACAAATAGACAGACAGACAGACAAATAGACAGACAGACAAATAGACAGACAGACAGACAGTCAGACAGACAAATAGACAGACAGACAGACAAATAGACAGACAGACAGACAGTCAGACAGACAAATAGACAGACAGACAGACAGACAAATAGACAGACAGACAGACAGACAGTCAGACAGACAAATAGACAGACAGACAGACAAATAGAGAGAGAGAGAAGGCGCGCATCTCTGTAAGTAATAAGAAGAAAGTAACGTGAAACACTGTGTGTGTGTGTGTGTGTGTGTGTGTGTGTGTGTGTGTGTGTGTGTGTGTGTGTGTGTGTGTGTGTGTGTGTGTGTGTGTGTGTGTGCGAGCGCAGTAATATAAACCTGCCCTACTGTCAGAGCCGCTGATAAAGAAAATTAATCAACACTTTCTTAATAACTCAGGCACACAGTCAGACAGACAGTCAGACAGACAGACAGACAAATAGACAGACAGACAGACAGACAAATAGACAGACAAATAGACAGACAGTCAGACAGACAGACAGACAGTCAGACAGACAAATAGACAGACAGACAGACAGACAGACAGACAAATAGACAGACAAACAGACAGACAGACAAATAGACAGACAGACAGACAGACAAATAGACAGACAGACAGACAAATAGACAGACAGACAGACAGACAAATAGACAGACAGACAGACAAATAGACAGGCAGACAAATAGACAGACAGACAGACAGTCAGACAGACAAATAGACAGACAGACAGACAGACAAATAGACAGACAGACAGTCAGACAGACAAATAGACAGACAGACAGACAAATAGACAGACAGACAGACAGTCAGACAGACAAATAGACAGACAGACAGACAGACAGACAAATAGACAGACAAACAGACAGACAGACAGACAAATAGACAGACAGACAGTCAGACAAATAGACAGACAGACAAACAGACAGACAGACAAATAGACAGACAGACAGACAAATAGACAGACAGACAGACAAATAGACAGACAGACAGTCAGACAAATAGACAGACAGACAGACAGTCAGACAAATGGACAGACAGACAAATAGACAGACAGACAGACAGACAGACAAATAGACAGACAGACAGACAGACAGACAAATAGACAGACAGACAGACAGACAGACTTGATTTAGAGACTGTACAAGAAAGGATCAGCGTTTTCCTCACAGTGGACTTTATGAAGTTCGTTTAGAAGTTTAGTTCTGATGGAGATCATTAGGTCTCCAGGTGAGCTTTGGGGTGGGACTTGAGTGGGCGGAGCTTCAGTAGGTGTGAGAGCCACAGAGGTATCGCGCTCGTGTCCAGGTGGCGTAGATCCAGGAGACGAGACCAGAGCCTCCTCCGTATCACTCAGCTGCATTCTGTATTAAACAAGATGAGATAAAACGTTTAATGAACATTTAATAAATCTCTAATAACATGTAACTGATTATTTAATTGAACAACACTGATTAATTCAGTTAATAAATACTCTTTGATTCGTTACTCAGAGACTTTGCACGTGATCAGAGGTTTATACATCATTATGTGTGTATCAGGACATTACACACGCTCTGAAGTGGCACGTGTGAACACCAACACGTGACGTCACGTAATTAAAACGCTCACTAACGCTCTACCAAGAGGATATAAATAATATGAAAATAGATTAATCATAGGAAGGTAAGAGAATCGGTCGTAATGGAGTGAAATAAATCATTAAATTAAAAGAATAATAGAAAATTGGACGAATCAGAAAAGTGAATCAAATAACACTATCATTTAAAAGTTAATTAATTGTATAAAATTAAATTAATCTTGAAATAAAATGAATTATAAAACAGTAAATAAATAAAACGTAACGAATAAATCGTGTAAAAGTTAAATCACAAGATTCATCAATAAAACACTACAGGTGAAAATGTGTGTGTTTCTCTCAGTGAACTTTATATTATAATCCTGTGAAAGTTTTCAACCTTGAGATTATTTTGAGAAATGCGGAGTCAGAGTTTATTGATTTCTGCTTGAATCTCAGAGAAATGAGATGCAGTGACACCGACACCACTCACATTCTGCTGAACACACACCCCTATAGCAGGACATACAGTACAGATAATGACAAAATCACACACACGCACACACACACACAAATACTGCTTTTCTGATTTCTCTCAGTTTTATCACGTCTAATATATCAGTTTTACAGATACGGATGATAAACATTAATGATGCATGTCATTAATTTAATTTAATTTAATTTAATTGTAATTTATTTTAACAGGAGGATCATCAGGAGTAGAGACAGTTAAACACCACCAGGTTAAAAAAGGAAAAACCGTGCAGATGAAGAGAAGTGAGTCTTACCTGTCCCCCAGTGAGAGTCTCAGCTCAGGACGGAAACGTTTAATTAGAGTCTGATGCTCAGATCGGACTGCGTTACTGCTGGAGTCAGAGACGAAGAGATACAGTGATGATGGAGAGGTGACGATGGGTGTGTGTGTGTGTGTGTGTGTGTGTGTGTGTGTGTGTGTGTGTGTGCGTGTGTGTGTGTGAGAGAGAGAGTCTGAGTATCTCTAACTCCAACTGTTTAGAATTTAACATCACTACTGTTCAGTTACTGATTTTATCACACACACACACACACACACACACACACACACACACACACACACACACACACACACACACACACAGTGGAGGAGATATTTGACCCCCCAACCTGTAAGCCATTGTGCCACCACATGAAATATAACATGAAGGAAAGTTTCATTAGCACTTTTCACTTCACCCCTGTGTAGCAGATTTAAAAATAAATTCAACTTTACGTAGTGTTACTATATGACCGCTAGGTGGCAGAAATCACACAGCACACAGTGAGCATAAAAAGCGCAGCGGTATTAAGCGCGGTTCCTAAACGTGACCACACGGGGGCAGCAGCGTTTAATTCATGAGTCTCTCCGGGAAAGAGAAGAAGAAGAGGAAGAAGAAGCGCACAGAACGCGTCTCCTGGTTACGGAGAGAAGCCGAGCAGCAGCAGCAGAAGAAGAAGAACAAACCCGAAAAGAACTTAAACATTGCGCTTCTTTTAGTCTAATGAGACAATGAATGTAATTAGTAACGCGATTAAATAAACTGCGCGATTACAGAAGAGTCTGAGAGATGGAGAAGGTAGCGCGAGAGAGGACTTTAATCAGAGCTGATCATCATTTATTATCAAGTCTGTAGATCCGTGAAGGGAAAGTCAACATCCCGTGTGTGTGTGTGTGTGTGTGTGTGTGTGTGTAAAAAATTCTCGGTCACTCTCAGAAAACCACAGCCAGTTTCCCCTGTTGATTCTGTTCCCCATGCTGAACAGCATCCAGTGTGTGTGTGTGTGTGTGTGTGTGTGTGTGTGTGTGTTTAAATATTATGGTGTGTCATTAATTTTTAAACATTACTCACTCTCCTACACTCAGACTCATGTGTGTGTGTGTGTGTGTAGGAGAGTGATGCCCTGCAGGTGTCTCTCAGTGTGGTGGGAGCGTTGGAGTGTGTGGTGCGGCGGTGTGTGGGTCCGAGCGGAGGGACGGTGATCTTCACCAGAGACACGGGACAAACACTCGTCACCAAACACGGACACTGCATCCTCACCGCACTGCACCTGGAGCATCCTATAGCCAGGTCTCACACACACACACACACACACACACACACACACACACACACACACACACACACACACACAGGTGTGAGTAGAATGTTAAATATCAAATAACTCTCATCAATTCAAAACTTTATTATTATTATTATTATTATTATTATTATTATTATAGCAGTATCTCAGTAATGTCAGTGCCCACTGGTCCTGGTTCTTTTGAAGAGGGTTTCAATCAATCAATCAATCAAAGTTTATTTGTATAGCACTTTACAAGACTGAAGTGACCAAAGTGCTTTCCAATAAAAACACATACAAAATTTGCAATAAAACACAATAATTCATAAGTACCACATTGCTGTTCAGTGCCACATTGTTACTGAATGTTAAAAGCCAACGTAAATAAATAAGTTTTGAGTTTGGATTTAAAAAGTCTGTGATGATGTGAATATGTTCCAGGGTCTGGGGGCAGCCACAGAAAAGGCCCGGTCCACCCAGTGCATGTACCTGACTCTGGGCACTTCTAAAAATATAGCTGATTGGATGATCTTAAAACCCTGTTAGAACTTCTAACATTTAAAAGTTCTGATAAATAAGGAGGGGCAAGACCATTAAGAGCTTTAATAACAAAAAGTAAAAGTTTAAAATCGACTCTAAAAGAAACTGGAAGCCAATGGAGAGAATAAAGGACTGGGGTGATGTGCTGACGTCTCAATGTGCCAGTTAAGAAGCGCGCTGCCGCATTCTGTACCAGTTGGAGGCGGCTAAGGGAAGACCGAGAGACACCCACATAAAGTGCATTACAGTAATCAATTCTTGAGCTGATAAAAGCATGAATAGTTTTTTCCAAATCAGTGCGGCTTAAAAATGGTTTAACTTTTGATAAAAGACGCAAAAGTCTTTTGATAAAAACTAGCTCTGACCACACTGTCAGTTTGTTTATTAAACTTGAAATTGTTATCAAAAATAACCCCAAGGTTCTTAACAGTAGGTCTGAGTTTTACTGAGACCTACTGTTAATGATCTCCAAAGAAAATGTATTCTGTTTTATCCTCATTTAAAAGAAGGACGTTTGCTCCAAGCCACTGCTTGATGTCAGCTAAACAGTTAATTAAAGACCCAAGTGCATCACTTGTCTTTGGCATCACTGCCAAATAAATCTGTACATCATCTGCATAGCAGTGGAAGCCTAGATTGTATCTGGCTATGATTGTCCCCAGCGGTAACATAAAGAGAACTAGATAGCGCCCAAAATGGAGCCTTGGGGCACACCACATCGCAACGGAGCAACAGAGGAGGACAAGTCACCAATCATTACAGAAAAGGTTCTATTTGTTAAATATGAAGTAAAGCACTCCAGTGCAGTGCCACAGATGCCGACATGATTCGTCAGGCGAGACAAGAGGACTAAATGATCGACTGTATCAAACGCCGCTGTTAAATCAAGTAGCACTAGAATAACAGGACACTTGGCATCGACAGATAAAGTGATATCATTGTGCACTTTCAGTAGTGCAGACTCTGTGCTTTGCCGTGATCTGAAACCAGACTGAAATTTCTCCAAAACAAAAGAGTTACTTTCTAAGAAGGACTCTAGTTGATTAGAAACAATTTTCTCAAGGACCTTTGAAATGAAAGATAAATTAGAAACAGGTCTAAAACTAGATAAAACAGTTGGATCGAGGTGTGTTTTCTTCAGAAGGGGCCCGACAATAGCATGTTTAACAGCACCAGGGACACAACTTGCACTGAGACAGGAGATAATCAAAATCATAAGCAGAGGCCGTGTTGTAGAGAAAACCTCTTTTAGGGCAGTTTGTAGCCCTCATCTGTTGGACCACCTCAGTGAGGAGAGAGAGTGAGACTGGTTCAAAATGGTCAAGCATTGCAGAATCGAGTCTGTGCTAACACTACAGCCGGTAAGCTGTCGCACAGACATCACCTTATCATTGAAAAAGTTCAGAAAATCCTCACAAGTGGAAACTGAGGCATCAGTCAAATATGAGTTCTGTGGATTTACAACAGAGTTTATAGTGCTGAACCAAACCTGAGGGCAATGGCCATCATTTGAAATAATATTTGACAGATATTGGCATTTCGCCTCTTTCACTGCCTTCTGATAAAGAGCAACACTGTCCCTCAGAACGTCCGGAGATACATGACGTTGATCTTTTTTCCATTGCCGTTCTGAGAGCCCGGGTCGTGTCATTTAGCCAAGCAGCAACCTTTGGCCTTGTAGATCTACGTTTAAAAAGGGGGTTTATCTGTTATAAATCGAGACGTGTACTGCAGAGTAAGTCTAGAAGTTTGGTTGCGAAGATGCACAAACAGGAACAGGTCTGAGATCAGCGAACACCATAGAGACACTCGGGGGGAAATTGATAGATGTGATGTGCTGGTGATTCAGTACATTCAGGTGGTCATGTGACTTCATGTTACTGAGTCTCGACCTGAGCGACTGAAGCGACCCCAGATCATAACACTGTCTCCAGAGGCGCGTACAGTGGACGCTATGCATGATGGGAGCGTCGCTTCATTACAGCGCTTCCCTTCTCACCCTGACACGCCCATCACTCTGGAATAGACTCAGTCTGGACTCATCAGGTCACATGACCCTTTTCCACAGTCCAGTCTTTATGATCACTAACAAACTGAAGATTTTTTTCTGATGAGTCTCAATAACAGGTAGTTTTATTACAAACACACAGCTGTTTAGTCTCAATCCTGTGTGTGTGTGTGTGTGTGTGTGTGTGTGTGTGTGTGTGTGTGGACATTTTCTTACTGTCACTATTAAACTTAGCCATGAGTTCAACTGTTCTTTTTTTCAGTGTTAATAGTTTTAGTGATCTTCTTGATTGTTTATTTTGCTTGATGCAGAACATACATTTGGTTGTGTGAGAAATGAGAAGCTCCTCACTGTATCAGTTCGAGTTAAATAACTTGTTACAGCTGAACCGCATTAATCACTGCAGTAATGATCTTATAGAGGACTCACAACTACTCGCTTATTTACATCCAGATGTGACTTGTGTTTTGGTGCACACCTTATTATTAAAAAGATAGAGAAGGTAGAGATGTTTGTAAGAAATTACAAAACCTACCCATATAATAATAATAATAATAATGATGATAAAGCAGACCTTGTGTTCACGTGTTTATGCATTTGTGTGTGTGTGTGTGTGTGTGAGAGAGACGCTCCACTCAGTCCTGTGTTTGTTCTGTAGGATGGTGTTGGAGTGTGTGTGCGGACACGAGCGCGTTACAGCCGACGGTTCGAAGTCGTTTATCCTCCTGCTGGCTGCGCTGCTGCGGGGGATCCGTGACTCGGTGCACGACTCCACACACACACACCGCCGCCACGCCTTCAGGAAACTGGCCAATCAGCTTCACGAGTTCTGCTGGAGCGGTTTGGATGATGTCATAGCTCACGGCGTCGTTCCTTACGCCTCGTCATTGTTCGGTCCTGGTGGATATGAACTGGAGGGCGGAGTCATGGCCGCTTTGGTGGGCGGGTACGTCGGTGGGCGTGTCAGTCCTGGTCAGGTCGATGTCCTCACGCCGCTGCTGTGTGAGCTCTACACGAGGGTCGCGCATGGAGACGCGGACGGCGCAGCCATCTCATTTATTCACTCAAACTTCTCTGAGCTGCACGCGGCCGTGTCGGGACTCCACAGCGCCCAGTCACGCGTGGTGGAAGGTCTGCTCCTGGCTTGTGATTGGTCCGTTTGGAAAGAGAGCCACGCCCCGGTTAAGGTGCTGATTGTTTTTGACAAATTAGACGCACTTTATGACGAGAGCGTGAGCGTTCAGCTTCGGGAGGGTTGGACAGTTCGGAACGAACGCGTCATACAGGAGAGGTTAGCGGCGACTCTGCGTGTCCAGGTGAGCGTCGTGCTGTCGGCGGTGAAGCAGTCGGACCGTGTGCTGGAGTGGGCGTGGCTGAACGGCGTCTCAGTGCTGGAACGCTGTGATCCGGGGCAGCTGGAGCTCCTGTGTCACCTCACCGCGGCAGAAACAATCACTGTACATCCGCGGATACACGTCGGGACGTTAACACACTGCCGTCAATTTCAGCTTGGGGGACACAAGTACGCTAACGTCGGGGTCACACACACCTCAGTACACGTACACACCCTGGTGCTGTGTGCGCCCTCTGCAGGACCGCTCGAACAGAGTGTGAGCATCAGCCGAGGGGTGTTCTCCATGCTGCAGCATCTGAGTCAGTCTCACAGACGCAACAACGTCTCACTGCGTCCCCAACAGCAGAGGGTCGCGTCCCCGCCCTCTCTCACGTCCCCGTCCACTCCCACCTCCCCCCTGCCCCATTCACCGTGTCGGAACCTGCGCCAGTGCATTTTAACGACTGGAGATGTCATCCCTGTGGGAGGAGCTTTCGAGTTTTTGTTCCATCACTCCTTGCTGCACAGTAACCATGGCGACCCCGAGAGCCGCAGACTCCTCGCCGAGGCCGTTCTGAGCGTGCCCAGATCTCTGCACACACACAGACCTGGAGACTTCCTCCAGTGTCTCGTGCGCTTCACAAACACACCGCTGCAGCACCGACCAATCAGTGCGCACGGCTCGGGGTCAGAGTTCATGCGGGGTTCGCAAGCAGATGGCTCCGGGCGTGTGTGTGTAGAACCGGTTTGTAGTAAACACCAGTTGGTGGCGTCTGTGCTGCAGTGTGTGAACAGACTGCTGCGTGTGGAGACAGTGATACACACATCACGGTCACTCACACTCACAGTGTCGCCCGAGCCTGGCAGCGACGAGGACGAGGATGGTGATGATGAAGACGAAATGTAGCACAGTGTAATTATTTTGTAGTTTAAAAGTGACTTGGGCATGTCATTTAAAGCATTAAAATTATCAATGAATATGTAAATTGTCGACGCCCCCATGTTCTTCTGCCAGACTTCTGCTCTAGCTCAGTGTTGCCATGACAACACGTACATCTCTACTTTGCTAACCTTAGCTTGGTAGCTGTTTAAAACCTGGAGCTAAACATTAGCATGCTGTTGTGATCTTCTGATAATTTGCATATTATAAGCTGTTGTGTTTATCAGGTGACATCACGTACTGACCTCATACAGTCACAATTATTACACAAACACATCTCACTTTAAACGCTAACCAGATTTCAGTCTTATCCACAGGGGGCGCTGCAGGGAGGTCGGAGTCACACCTGAGTTCACCTGTTCAGTGCCTTTCAGTGTTGTTCATACCCCGACTGTACACACACACACACACACACACACAGTGAGGTTGTACTGCTGGTTTATTAGCTGCATATGATGCTCATGACTCTTGTACACTGTCACAAAGCAGAGGAATATCGAATGTGCAGGTACACACTTTACATTTATAAATCTATAAAAGAGAAAATTAATCTGTTTAATTCTGGAGCACAGAGTCACTGTGAGATTAGATTCACACATGTTTATAACAAGCAGCGAGGTGTTTATTTCTTCAAGCAGAATGAAAACATTACAATTAAGGTGCGCTTTCAGTTCATCACCGTGTAGTTTATAAAGCGTCGTGCCGTCAGTCAGTAGAGATCCAGACGATCCCAGAAGTCACAGAAACCGTCTCTGTTCTGGTGCTGGACGTGAGACTGCAGAGTTAAATTCAGAACCGGCCATCGATCGGCAGGGGTGTGTTTAGGCCACGGTGTGAGCCTCTGGTTCCTGCAGAACTGTGTGTGTTCTCCGTGAGAGTTTGGATCTCCGGAGTGAGCGAACGCCCCCCAGTAACACGCCATCTGATTGGCCAGGAGAGTCTCCTGAGCCGTGAAGCTGAAGTTTGCTGCAGGAGCCGAGTCGAACATGAACGGAAGCTCCGCCCCGTGACAGGTGTGACGGTAACAGCATGTCAGCCCCTCCCATATTCTGTCATCTGAAGGGGCGTGGTCAAACACGTACACCCACACGCCTCCACCCATCGGCGGCGCAGACCGGGCGACCCGTCGAGCCGGACACAGGAACATGAAATCTGTGACGATCTGAACCAGAGAGAAGTCACGAGTGAGTTTAGTCATCTCATGTTCAACAGGTTCCAGTTTCACTGAGCATCTCACCTGAGACAGCATCGTCCACCTGTCCTGTTCACGGTACACTGGGAGGTACTTCTGAAGAACTTCAAGTGTGTGCTGTTTGAAGATGGCGGTGATGTAGAGGACGCACTCCAGCGCTGACACCGAGCTGTTGAACGATCCGTACACGAAGCTCACGCCCTCTTCAGATGTAGTTCCTGCAGGAACGCAAGGTTTGAAAATAAAATAAATACAAAATATTGAGGATGAAGTCAGTATTTAACGTCAAGTTAAACAAAAACCCTGAAGGATAAAACACTGAGACCTGCTCCATCACAACACCCAGCCATGATAAATATAATGCTGGCATTTCAATTCTAACGTAATTATTTCAGATCCTCCACTCTGACCTCCACTATGACCTCCACTCTGACCTCCACTCTGACCTCTACTCTGACCTCCACTCTGACCTCCACTATGACCTCTACTCTGATCTTCACCTTGATCTCCATTCTGACCTCCATTCTGACCTCCACTCTGACCTCTACTCTGACCTCCACTCTGACCTCCACTATGACCTCCACTCTGATCTTCACCTTGATCTCCATTCTGACCTCCACTATGACCTCCACTCAGACCTCTACTCTGATCTCCACTCTGACCTCCACTATGACCTCCACTTTGATCTCCACTCTGACCTCCACTCTGACCTCTACTCTGACCTCCACTCTGATCTTCACCTTGATCTCCATTCTGATCTCCACTATGACCTCCACTCTGACCTCTACTCTGACCTCCACTCTGATCTCCACTATGACCTCCACTCTGACCTCTACTATGACCTCTACTCTGATCTCCACTCTGACTTCCATTCTGACCTCTCCTCTGACCTCCACTCTGATCTTCACCTTGATCTCCATTCTGACCTCCACTATGACCTCCACTCTGATCTCCACTATGACCTCCACTCTGACCTCTACTATGACCTCTACTCTGATCTCCACTCTGACTTCCATTCTGACCTCTACTCTGACCTCCACTCTGATCTTCACCTTGATCTCCATTCTGATCTCCACTATGACCTCCACTCTGACCTCTACTGTGATCTCCACTCTGATCTCCACTATGACCTCCACTCTGACCTCTACTATGACCTCTACTCTGATCTCCACTCTGACTTCCATTCTGACCTCTACTCTGACCTCCACTCTGATCTTCACCTTGATCTCCATTCTGATCTCCACTATGACCTCCACTCTGATCTCCACTATGATCTCTACTCTGATCTCTACTCTGACCTCCACTCTGACCTCCACTCTGATCTCCACTATGACCTCCACTATGACCTCTACTATGACCTCTACTCTGATCTCCACTCTGACCTCCACTATGACCTTCACTCTGATCTCCAATCTGATCTTCATCCTTGATCTCCATTCTGACCTCCACTATGACCTCCACTCTGACTTCTACTCTGACCTCCACTCTGATCTCCACTATGACCTCCACTCTGATCTCTACTCTGATCTCCACTCTGATCTCCCCTCTGATCTCCACTATGACCTCCACTCTGACTTCTACTCTGACCTCCACTCTGATCTCCACTATGACCTCCACTATGACCTCTACTATGACCTTGCTGTCCACCTCACCTTGACCTCCTGTCCCTCCCATCTTCGCCATCTCATTCTGACCTCCACTCTGACCTCTACTCTGACCTCTACTCTGATCTCCACTCTGATCTCCACTATGACCTCCACTCTGACCTCTACTATGACCTCTACTCTGATCTCCACTCTGACTTCCATTCTGACCTCTACTCTGACCTCCACTCTGATCTTCACCTTGATCTCCATTCTGACCTCCACTATGACCTCCACTCTGACCTCTACTCTGATCTCCACTCTGATCTCCACTATGACCTCCACTCTGACCTCTACTATGACCTCTACTCTGATCTCCACTCTGACTACTATGACCTCTACTCTGATCTCCACTCTGACTTCCATTCTGACCTCTACTCTGACCTCCACTCTGATCTTCACCTTGATCTCCATTCTGACCTCCACTATGACCTCCACTCTGACTTCTACTCTGATCTCCACTCTGATCTCCACTATGACCTCCACTCTGACTTCTACTCTGACCTCCACTCTGACCTCTACTATGACCTCTACTCTGATCTCCACTCTGACTTCCATTCTGACCTCTCCTCTGACCTCCACGCTGATCTTCACCTGATCTCCATTTCTTGACCTCCACTAATGACCTCCACTCTGCCTCTACTCTGATCTTCCAAAACTATCTTGGATTTTTTTTTTTTCTTGTCCCCCCAAAAACTACTTGACCTCGAACTCTGAACCTTACTATGACCTCTACTCTGATCTCCATCTGACTTTTCCATTCTGACCTCTACCTCTGGACCTCCACTCTGATCTTCACCTTTTGATCTCCCATTCTGATCTGCCACTATGACCTCCCTCTTACCTCTACTCTGGATCTCCACTCTGATCTCCACTATGGACCTCCACTCTGACCGTTCTACTAGACCTCTACTCTGATTCTCCACTCGACTATCCATTCTACCTCTACCTGACCTCCCTCTGATCTTCACCTTATCTCATTCATGACTCTCCACTATGGACCTCCACTCTGGATCTCCACTTATGATCTCTACTCTGATCTCTACTCTGACCTCCACTCTGACCTCCACTCTGATCTCCACTATGACCTCCACTATGACCTCTACTATGACCTCTACTTTGATCTCCACTCTGACCTCCACTATGACCTTCACTCTGATCTCCACTCTGATCTTCACCTTGATCTCCATTTCTTGACCCTCCACCTATTGACCTCCACATCTTTGACTTCTACTCTGTGACCTGCCACCTTGATCTCACATCATGACCTTCCACTCTGATCTCTACTCTGATCTCCCTCTGATCTCCACTTTATGACCTCCACTCTGATCTGCCCACTCTGGACCTCCACTCTGACCTTCACATCTTGATCTCCACTCGTGATCTTTCACTTGATCCCAATTCTGATCTCCACTATGACTCCACTCTTGACCTCTACTCTGACACTCTACTCTGACCTCACACTTCTGATCATCACTATCGACCTCCCACTCTGACATTGACTACTGACCTCTACCTCTGATCTCCCACTCTGAGCTTCATTCTGACCTCTACTCTGCCGTCACTCTGATCTTCACCTTGATCTCCATTCTGACCTCCACTATGACCTCCACTCTGACCTCTACTCTGATCTCCACTCTGATCTCCACTATGACCTCCACTCTGACCTCTACTATGACCTCTACTCTGATCTCCACTCTGACTTCCATTCTGACCTCTACTCTGACCTCCACTCTGATCTTCACCTTGATCTCCATTCTGACCTCCACTATGACCTCCACTCTGACTTCTACTCTGACCTCCACTCTGATCTCCACTATGACCTCCACTCTGATCTCTACTCTGATCTCCACTCTGATCTCCACTCTGACCTCCACTCTGACCTTCACTCTGATCTCCACTCTGATCTTCACCTTGATCTCCATTCTGATCTCCACTATGACCTCCACTCTGACCTCTACTCTGACCTCTACTCTGATCTCCACTCTGATCTCCACTATGACCTCCACTCTGACCATTACTAGGACCTTTACCTGAATCTCCACTCTGATTCGCATTCTGACTCTACTTCTGACCCTCCACTCTGATCTTCACTTGATCTTCCATTTCTGACTCCACTAGACTTCCATCATGACCTCCACTCTGATCTCCACTTGATCTCCACTATTGACCTCCACTCTAGACCAATCTACTTATGACCTCTACTCTGATCTCCACTCTGACTTCCATTCTGACCTCTACTCTGACCTCCACTCTGATCTTCACCTTGATCTCCATTCTGATCTCCACTATGACCTCCACTCTGATCTCCACTATGACCTCTACTCTGATCTCTACTCTGATCTCTACTCTGACCTCCACTCTGACCTCCACTCTGATCTCCACTATGACCTCTACTCTGATCTCCACTATGACCTCTACTCTGATCTCCACTCTGACCTCCACTATGACCTTCACTCTGATCTCCACTCTGATCTTCACCTTGATCTCCATTCTGACCTCCACTATGACCTCCACTCTGACTTCTACTCTGACCTCCACTCTGATCTCCACTATGACCTCCACTCTGATCTCTACTCTGATCTCCACTCTGATCTCCCCTCTGATCTCCACTATGACCTCCACTCTGATCTCCACTCTGACCTCCACTCTGACCTCCACTCTGACCTTCACTCTGATCTCCACTCTGATCTTCACCTTGATCTCCATTCTGACCTCCACTATGACCTCCACTCTGACCTCCACTCTGATCTCCACTCTGACCTCTACTCTGATCTCTACTCTGACCTCCACTATGACCTCCACTTTGATCTCCTCTCTGACCTCCACTCTGACCTCTACTCTGACCTCCACTCTGATCTCCACTTTGATCTCCATTCTGACCTCCACTCTGACCTCCACTCTCACCTCCACTCTGATCTTCACCTTGACCTCCACTCTGACCTCCACTATGACCTCCACTCTGACCTCTACTCTGACTTCTACTCTGATCTTCACCTTGATCTCCATTCTGACCTCCACTATGACCTCCACTCTGATCTCCACTCTGACCTCCACTCTGATCTTCACCTTGACCTCCACTATGACCTCTACTCTGACCTCTACTCTGATCTTCACCTTGACCTCCATTCTGACCTCCACTCTGACCTCTACTCTAAACATCTCAAGGCTTTTTTGTTGAATAAAAGATGAGAATGAAGTGCAGTGTGTTACAGACCCACTATGACAGGTTTATAACTCTGCCAGCGACCCTGCTGGAAAGCTGCAATCGGCTGCTCTGTGATCAGTTCCCCGTCCACGTGCGGCCCCCACGTCTCGAACATCTCCAGGAAGCGGAACGGGTTGATGAGCTTAGAACCTTCAGGAAGATAGAGAAGGTCAAACGGTGTGTCTGCATCATGTGCACGTCTACAGGATGGTTCCTTCTGTAGAGTTCTTCATACACAAACCCCACTGAGGTTCACTAACACAAACAAGAAATCGTAAAACTCCAATACAAAAACAAATCCATAATAGACAAATAATAATGAGACCTACAGAAATCTGCCATTTAGAAAAAAAATTAAAGCTGACATTAGAGCTATATCTGTATTTAGCGGACGCCCCTATCCAGAGTCACTTACATCTTTAACTCATTATACATCTGAGCAGATGAGGGTTAAGGGCCTCGCTCAAGGGCCCAACAGGGACAACTTGGTGGTTTTAGGGTTTAAACCTGGGCCCTTCTGAACCTTAGATCACTGAGATACACTGAGTTTTGGGGCGTTGTGATTTTCGATTCATTAGCACAAACATTTATTGTCTGATTCTCAAGCAACTGTTTCATACAGATTTAGGAATATGAACAATATTAAAATGATCAAATAAACACTAAAATGCTGAGTAATTTGTTGCTGATTGTTTAAATGTCACATCATATACAAACTGAGAAACCCAACCCCCACAACCCCCCCCCCCCCCCCCACAACCCCCATGCTTCACACTCCAGTCCAGTAGGTGGCGGTAATGAATCAACCACTCATAAATACAAATGAATAATAATGATAATAAGTAATAATACGTTTAATGACCTGACCAATGAACTGAATCACAGAAAGGTTTAATACACACCACATCTAGGAGGCGCTCTTTCACTGTTTAATGTCCATTGTGTGCCTCGCTTTGCTTTTCATGTGAATCAGCTGGTCTGTTAAATGACATCAAATGGACCTTAATCAGCACACACCCGAGAGTCTGAGAGGAAACGAGCAGGATGTCTGTAAATCCAGTGGGATGGTTCACTCACTAGGGCGTTCCTCATGGAGACTCTGAGATTAAATATGGAGGTTCAGGTCATGTCAGGAGTGGTGAAGGTGTGAAAGTCCTCCTGAAGGAGAACTCTACAGGTTGTGTTCCTCGGCCGTGCAGGAACCCGGAGCTGATGGGTGTGTGTGATGTGGGTGATGCAGAGGAACGCTGAGATCGTGTTAATCCACATCAACACCACGAGCGCGGAGGCGGCTCAGACTAAACATAGAGCTCTGTAACTTTCAACAAGTTCTGTGGCTTTGCTGAATCATCTCAAACTCCAGTCCAGGAACCACGTGTTAGTTAAACTCCAGTGTTTAATGTGATGTTCTGTAAACAGTAACGGAACTACAGTGCAGGAGCACCTGAACTCCTGTGTGTGTGTGTGTGTGTGTGTGTGTGTGTGTGTGTGTGTGTGTGTGTGTGTACCTGCTTGAACCTGTGCCTGCAGGACAGTGTGTGTGCTGAGGAGACGGAGACACTGCAGATCAGACGCTGAGCAATTCGTCTGTTTCACAAAGTTCCTGCCCAACTTCATGGCATCCCACCTACGACATCACACTCATCAGCACAGCACTGCCATTACAGTCATCTCCGATTATGTAATAGTGTGTGTGTGTGTGTGTTACCTGCTTTTCAGGGGGATAGAGAAAGGCTGACTCTGTATGGTTGCGTGTCTGAACAGGGATTCGCTGCTCCGCATCATCAGGTGTAAACACACTGACTGAGCACCGGCACTCTCAGCAAATAGAGTGACCTACGCACACACACACACACACACACACACACGCACAGCCATACAGGAGGTATGGAGGACTGTTCTAACAAATGATATTCACTCAGCTGCAAAAAAACTTGTCTTTATATCAGATATGATATATATATGATGTTTATTTTTCTTCTTTGTATTTAGATAATAAAGTGTGATTCACTGTAAACCTCCACTTAATACTGTGGCAGTGTGGGTGTGGCCAAACTTCACCTGCACACAGAGAGAGGCGGGGTTACAGGTGACAGACAGATAGAGCTTTACAGCTGTGTCTTGTTGTCAAGGTTATTGTACACACACACACACACACACACACAGAGCTTTTCGCCTCCTGTCCTGGGTTTTGTCACCAGTGTGATTATTTTGGGAACAGAGAGAGATGAATGGCAGGAAGCAGGCTTAGTGAGTCTGGAATTGTTATTAAAAAAAAAAGCAGACCGCACACACACACACACACACACACACACACACACACACACACACACACACACACACACACGCACACACACACTCTCGCTCTCTCTCTCACATACTAACACAACCCTGAGTACAGGATAAACACTATAGAGAACGAGTGAGTAATTAAAGTTAAGTATAAAAAGCCCCAGGTGTTACATGCTACCTGTTGGCCACACCCTCCCCCCGCCCCCTCACATGCAGGTGAAGCTCGACCACGCCCTTGCTGCCACATTCATGTTCTCACTTATGTTATAGTTTTCTCTCTTGAAGATCATAAGACAAGGAAAGCATGCTCGCACACACACACACACACACACACACACTTTTGTCGGGTCTCCACCGAATGCAGCGATGTTTTCTCGAACCCAGCGCAGCGCCGCCTGCTGATCCAGAATGCCGTAATTTCCCAGCGCAGCTCTCTCGGGATCGTTTCCCGTCACCAGGAACCCAAACGCTCCTGTACAACAAACACCGACATGATCACAGATTAATATAATAAATGTAAGTGTTTGTATTGTTCACACAAACCTCAGAAACCTGAAAATCATCCAGCTGTGCTCTACAGAGGGCTTTAACATGAAGAGATGAACTCCTCTGGGTTGCATGTCATGAAAATGCACATTTAGATTATTTGAAGAAATCAACACGCAAAATAGTGGGCAGGGAAATGCAAATGTATTGGTTTATCAGCCGTGATTTCCTGCAGCCTGAGCAGAGGCGGTGTGTAAATCAATGCTACTGAGGGAATAAATTTACTAAAACGTGCAAGCGTGCCAACACCGAGTCCCCTGAATTCAGGACTTCTGCTGTAAAGCTGGTTTATATTTGATATTTCTACAACTCTGTAACTCCAGACCCTCATTTAAATGTTGTTTGCATCTACAAATTTGCTTATAATGTCTTATAGATGCTAATTGAGTGTAAATAAGCGTAGCACGTGCACACATTAAGGATTGTGAAGCTGGCGTGTGTGTGTGTGTGTGTGTGTGTATACACTATGTCTCTCTCACCCAGGCGATACTGCACATTTACCACCAGGGTGTTGCTATAGTTACTGATGAAGCGTCCATCGTACAGCGGTTTGGAGGCGGAGCCTGCAATGAAGTCACCTCCATGGATCCACACCATGACGGGAAGCCGAGCGGCGATCCTCAGTGAGAGATCCACACTCAGAGGAACGTACAGGTTCAGGTACAGACAGTCCTCGCTCACCTCGACACACAGCATGGGGGTGAGGGAGGGTGGGGCATATGGAGAAGCACGGTAACCATGGTAACCAACATATAACAACAATGGCTGATCCGAACAGAAATTACACCAAATTATTGTGTACTGTCTAAAAGGATTTTTATCCTTCCACATCTGTGTTAAAGTCACAGTTATGCTATTTCTATTACAAAAAGGGGCTTTATTCACTTTAGTGCGTGACAGTAAAGAAAATTAGTTAGCTTTGATATTTATTCTAAATAAAATAATGGACCATGATTATGATCTCTGCAGCATTATAAAAAAAATCCTAAATGTTTTTTAAAATTATCAAACAATTTACAACATATTGGCAACAACATATTGGCATTTTAAAAAATGAGGTTTTGTATATGGACTTTATTTTTAAAACATAATTAAAAAGTCATTACAAAGTTGTAATGGTTCATAATGGGGTTTAATGTGTTTCTGGTGATCTGTAATGGTGGTTTAATGGAATATGATGTTTTAACTAATGGTTTATTTTGATATATTCATGAAAGAAACTTCTATATAATACTACACTCTATAGTACTACACTATATAATACTACAGTTTATAATACTGTATAATACTACACTCAATAATACTATACTCTATGATACTACAGTTTATAATACTACAGTCTGTAATACTATGCTCTATAATACTACAGTCTATAAAACTAAACTCTATAATACTACAGTCTATAATATTACAGTCTGTAATACTACACTCTGTAATACTACATTCTATAATACTATACTCTATAATAATATTCTCTATAATACTACAGTCTATAATACTGCACTCTATAATATTGCATCCTATACAGTAATACTAAAGTCTATAATACTACAGTCTATAATGCTATACTGTATAATACTACATTCTGTAATACTACAGTCTATAATACTACTCTCTATAATACTGCAGTCTAGACAGTAATACTAAAGTCTATAATACTATATTCTATAATCCTACAGTCTATAATGCTATACTCTATATAATACTACACTCTATAATACTACACTCTGTAGTACTACACTCTGTAATACTACACTATATAATATGATGTAACATTATACCGAATACCATTACATGATGGAAATCACTGCAAATGTTTCTAATGGACTTTAATAAAACTCCACCAATTTAATAACAAAAATTACATTTCAGTCAAAAAACAAACATGTTATTAGATGTTAGTCACTTTCTCGGCCCTCACACACTCTGTGTTTTGATTTAAAATGTTGAGAGGATTACCTCATGAAGACACGCGTCAGAGAATTCCCGTGCACATTCCTGCATGCACGCTGGCCGCGGGAATGTGGCATCGTACGGTTTCATCCACTGAGACGTGGGTTCAGGAGCAGCCCAGCGTTTCGGGCCTACAGGGGGCGCTGCGTACGGAATCCCATAAAACACATGAGCCTTATCCAGCGTCAGACCATGAACCAGACCAGAGTGTGTGAGTACCAGGGGGCCCTCAGAGTGTGTGGGATCTATGGGGCCCTCAGAGCGTGTGAGCTCCACAATTCCCTCAGTGGAGATCTGTGTAATGTCTGACACTTTATCCCACACGACTCGGTTTAACTCCACAGCGTCTGGATTTGCTCCATCACTACCATAGTCACTACACTCCACATCGTTACACTCGTTATCCCGCGAGCGCTCCACCTGGGGCTGATCAGAGTTCAGTATCGCAGCGTCAGGTTTGTTGCTGGACTTAGAACTCTTCACGCTGTTCTGATTCTCCTCCAACATCTCATTACGTGGTGGCGTTTGGAAAGTCATGCTCTTCACTCCTCCGGTCTGAGGCGTGTAATACTGATGAGGTGTGAAATGAGTGTGTGTGAGTCGTGAGTCTTTGCTTCTCTCTTGCCCCCCACACACCAAGTCTGGCGTCGCCATGGAAACCAGCACGAGCAGGGTTACACCAGCGCCTGATGAGCGAGCCATGATGAGTGCCAGTCGAATTCACAGCCCCGGAAAATTAATTCCCTCCTCACACACACACACACACACACACACACACACACAACCATACACACAGCCTCAGCTCAGCCTTACTCACGTCTGTACTCAGTTGTGAGCCTCCACTTCAGGACTTCTAGAAACTCTGAAGTCCTGTTGCTTCTCCTCCGTCCCTGAACTGAGCGGTGTGCAGCAGGACTCAACTCTGTTAAATATCTTGTGACATCAATAAGTCTGTCTCGCTTACACACACACACACACACACACACACACACACACACGCACACACACACACACACACACACAAAGAAGGCTTTTGTGAAACAAATCAGATTATATACTGCAGGAGATCTTCCTAAACGTCCTCACATGCCTCCTATTTAACATTTGATCACATCATGCACGTGCAGCTCTCGTGTCGTCTTTAATTACCGAAGAATCATAAATGTTGTTTAATTGTTTTGGTGTGAGACGACGAGACGGAGAGTCTGCGTCCACTGTGAGTTTCATTATTTCAGTACTAATTATGCAGCGTTACATTGCGGTAAGTGTTTGCGAGCAGGTCAGGACGAGCAGCGCGCTTTCTCACTGACGCAGAAACTACATGGACTGTTCCTGAAGAGCCACAGCAGCGTCTCCTTATGAGCAGCTCATGACCAGAGGGGCAGATACCAAGCCAAACTCTGATTAATAATTATTCCACATATACAGTATGTAGCTCTGTCATTAATAATAATACTTGTATAATCGAGTTCATATTTTAGCAGCAGACAGTCGGGTTAATGTGTGTAGCAGATAAACACTGTTACAGAAACTGTTCACAGAACTCGAGCATTAACACAACTGATCCTTTTTTGTAATATTTAATTGTATTATTTGTTTACTGAGCATGCACACACACACACACACACACACACACACACACACACACCTTCATGTCCCCGTCCCTCCATGTGCACGTCTGTGCTGTTTTTTAAACATCCCGCTTTTATTTCTGCACATGATGTAAGGATCAGACCGGATCAGACCGAGTAGCGCGAGAACAAACACACAAACACGGCGCATCACGGAGCGATTGCTCAGAAGTACAAACACGCTGTCTTTCAAGATCATGACTCATCTGGGTTCACTCTGTTCTTCCCCGCTGCCTACGGAGCGCTATACATACAGCCGTCTCCATGGCAACAGCATCATTATCATCATCATCATCATCATCATCATCATCTAGGGATGCATAGCCAAATGTAATAAATGGCACATTTGTGTAAGTGCTGCGTGCGAACATCAAGAGGCAAAACTCGGACATCAGGAAATATACAGAGCTGTGTTTATTTCTCTTAAACGTATTCATATGAAAGGTGAAAAGAATAAGAATTTATAAGAATAACATAATGAGGTGAGAGTTTATGAGAATATGATGCAGGGTAGCACCAGTCCTACACAGCAGGGATTTACACCACGTCAGCTCCCTGTTCCAAATGAAATAATAGTAATAATAAAAATAATAATAATAATAGTAATAATAATAGTAATAATATTATGGAATGCAGTTTATTGAGTGATTTCAGTGTGTTGTATAAAAGTAAAGGAGCCAGAAGGATCCAGCCAGGAGCTGCAGTGTAGAGCCGTTCGGCCAACCGGAGACGGGCTGAGCCGACCCGCTGGGGCCCAGGTCCCACCCCGGCATCCAGTCATATTCTGCAGGGAGAGATATCTCTAGTTATAAAACAATCATTCTGAAATATAAAGCTGAAAATGAGAGAAAGATGAACTGAGTGGAGAAGTTATTTATAAGCGGAGCGACAGCGGGGGTTATTAGAGTTCAGCATGCGGGTTGGAGAGTCGTGTTTATTACAGCGAGGAGTTAATTTGGAACGCGTGAATCATCCTCATACATACTTTTATCTTGGTCTCGGTTTGGATCAGCTGTTGGTGAAAAAGATGAGCGTACACACGTTTGACACGTTTTAAAAACGGTTACGATTCTGAGTCAGAATTATGTAAGAACATTTTGCTGGGATTCTTACTGCAAAGCTTGTCTCGGCATTTCTCCACGCCACACTTGCTGCAGGCCAGACCCACGATGTACGGCGTGACCCCGAACACGTTCCCTCTGTGGCGGAGACGAGCACAACCGGGGAAGAGATCAGAACCGAAACGGCACCAAATCAGAGTGAGTGCATTGCTTCAGGTGTAAGAGCGCTGCGTTTCAGCGTGAGGTGTGAGGGCTTAAACTTACGCGTCTCCGTAGTTACACACAAAAATAGTCGACTCTGGGTTATCGGAGAAGTCTTCGATACCTCTGGAACAGACGTGGACGGCACAGCCGACTTTATAACTCGTCGCCCACATCAGCTGAAACACACAGAGAGACGGACGCTCACGCAGTGCTGCGCTTCACCAACAGTACTGTAAGGAGTCTCCATTTCCAGGGTTTTGTTTTTCCCGCACCTTCACGGACAAATTGGCCACTTTCACTAAATTGGCCACTTAATTGCTGTGGTGTAAGATGAATCAGTCAATTGGGGACGTGCCGCCTGAGTCATTTGATGAGCCAACTTCAATGTTTGACTCAGTTGCACAAATCAGAGACTTAAATTAAGTCACTTTTTTTGTTATTTTTGACCTGCTGAGCCAGACAGGGATGCACCTCAGTCAGGATCAAACGATATGCAGCTTTAAACACAAACACAGTGAATGAGGAGGGCATGACTCTCTGTCATGTCCAAATGATTCACTGAGTCAAATAATGATCTGCTGAAGGAGCCAATCACGGTCATAACTAAACGATTCACAACGATTCACTATTCACAGTGCACAGAATAAGATTCAACACACACACACACACACACACACACCACAGCAGATTCAGCATGTCTACTGATTTGTTCACCTTAGTGAATCATTCTAAAAGACTGAATCATTTGTGAATAATTATAAATGATCATTATAAGAATCATAATCAGTACCATTAACTAATTAACATCACACTAGTCAGTGTAAATTCAAATTAGTTAATTAAATACCAATTATTACAGAAATAAAATCTATTGTTTATCATAAAGTCTTACAACACACACACACACACACACACACACACACTGGCAGCTGACCTGTGTATAATGTCCACACACTTTCGCACAGCTGTTGTTCCCAATTGTATAATCAGCGCCCTCTCTGTTCCAGCTGTTGATTGCTGACTCGATCTGGAAGGCTGAGTACGGGGCGCCGAGCCAGATGTTCTCTCCCACATGCCGGAACGCCGGGTGGACCAGGCTCTCCTGCTTCAGCACGGGATTATGGGATGCCTTGCAATGTCTCGCCCAGGACCGAGCACCTCTCGCCAGCGAAGCATCCCAGGACTGAAAGGACACACACACACACACACACACACACACACACACACACACACACACAGCAAATGTGGATGTAGTTTGTATAAGTGTGCTAGATACACACATCAATATATAATTTTATTTCTATTAAACATTTAAAAGGGAATCATATAGTGTGGGTGGCGCATAAATTAGCACTGTTGCCTCGCACTACCAGGGTCTGAGTTCGATTCCCGCCCCAAGTCTCCTGGGATAGGCTCCGCCTCCGCGAGCTTTTATACAGGATAAAGTGGTACAGACATGTGAGAGTGAGTGATTATTTAATGTTTTTTAGATATGAGCTCACAAGCGCCACCAACAGGCCTTAATAAAAACTCAGAACCAAGTGAAGAAGTGAGAAGTGACACTGCGGATGATTTCTCTCTCACACAGAGGCCACTGAGAGTTCTCGGCCAATCAGTGACAGGAGTGTTAGTCAGGTGACCACACAGAGGGAAAGGAAACACACCGAAATGTATTTGTCCCATGTGACTTTTATTCTGCCCTGGAGGAGACCTCGCGTCGGAGACTTCAATAAATGTACTAATATTAAGTTTTAACCCAAAATGTATCAGCGGCGTCACTCATTATAACATTTTCCTTCTTTTTGTTTTTAAAGGATTTGCATGTGTAAGAGCTTTAATTAGGTAATTAGTGTTAATAAAAATACTGTTCAGTTCATGCTGATGTTTTATTCATTTATTTAATGAAACTGAATCCGAACAGTCTGTATCACCTCCAGCACATCCTGTACACTTTACATTCCTGACATCTAAACTTATAGTTATAACCTAATAAAAAGTAAATAAGTAAATTAAAGTAATAAATAATTACAGGTACAGAGCCTGTAATCATTATATTTACAGTACAGAACTTTTCTTTACCACATTTAATTTTAAAAATCTGTTGTTAAAAGTGCTATACAAATAAGATTAAATTTAATTCAATTACAAAATATAAAGTTTTATATTTTAGGTTTTGTCTTTGAGTTTTCTTTATTTGCTTATGTAGTAACTGCTCACGAATAATTAATTATATTACTTCAAAAGTTAACTGACCTTAAAATTATATACCTTATTTGCCGCTTTTAGCTTTTTTTTTTTTCAGCCAAATGTCTCTAACCAAAGCTTTTAAAATCTTCTAACTGTCATGCAATTTATACACACACACACACACACACACACACACACACACACACACACAGCTCTCTCTCTCTCTCTCTCTTAGGTTCTTAAACTAGTTTAACCTATTTTGAAAAGCATATATATATATATATATAATGTACTGTATGTCAAATGAAGTGTGTGTTTAATTCTATCCTGGGCTTAAAGGGGTTAAAGGGAGAGTTCACATTCAAGGAATACAGGAAGCCCCCTCCCCACCAACCCCCACGCCCTACAAACACACATACACAAGAATAAGAACTTGTCTTTTTAAGATTAAAAATAATCTCCTGAACAATGGGGAAATTCTGAGTGTTTAATAGAACACACCCTTTCATTTAAACTCTCTTTCCATCATCTAACTGCAGTGGTCTGTTTATGTACAGCATCACACACACGCACACACACACACGCACACACACACACACACACACACACACACACACACACACACAACACACACACACACACACACACACACACACACACAACACACACACACACACACACACCACAACACAACACACACACACACACACACACACAGACACAAAGAGTACCCTGCCATGTCAGTGCACCATGCTGTACCATACTGACTGTTTATGAGTTTAACTCAGGTTTAAGGTTATGAATAAACTGCACTGCTCCTGCACACACACACACACACACACACCACACACACACACACACACTGGAGTGATTATTAAACATGGAATCATCTGCTAATAAGAGATGAGTCAGACTCAATCAGCTGAGTGATGTCATTATATTCAGCCTTCAGCTGGACAGTTTAGTGTTTACTTTAAAGCATCAGATGAGAAATCGTAAAGAATTTAATTTACAGATCATTATTATTAATGATTAAAAATAAAGCAAAACTGATATTTTTCAGTATTTTAATGGTGCTGTTTATCTTAAGCTGAGAAAATAAACAATACTCCCTCTCTCTCTCTCTCTCTCTCTCTCTCTCTCATACTTTTACAGGAAATCACTAAAGCCTGATTATGATAATGGCTCTGAAATGGTCTGGATGGAGTTGTTTCAGACATATTTCTTAGATTGTTTGTTTGTCTATCTGTCCTGGGGGATGTAATGTACAGGATATCAGTCACACACTCTCTTCTTTCTTTCTTTTTTTTTCAGCAAATGTTCTTCTACAAAATACGCTAGAGAAATGAGACACTGAGTGCCAGTTGGTGTTGTTGTTGGTCTTTCGGTGGTTCCCATCCAGGGGTCACTACAGCAGACCAGCAGACCAGCAGACGGTTCCATCGACACAACACTTTGGGGCAGCTATGAATTTAAAAGCGAACACTAAACACTGACCCTCACACAGCACCAGTTCGTCCTGGCAGACATTTTGCTCCGTTTTTGTGATGATGATGATGATGATGGTGGTGGTGGTGATGATGATGATGATGTGCGGCTCATCAGTGCTGCTGTAACACTCTGAGCTCTTAAAATAAAAACTCGCTTATCATAAAGAGTTCAGTGGGTGCAAACACACCGTGATGATGAGGATGATGAGGATGATGAGGATTTAAGCGCGTGAGTGTTTATGTTCCTGAGCGGGTTTCCTTTTCTTTTCCCGAAAAACCGCAAAGAAATTTAAATAAAATAATGTTAATTTCTCATAAACTCTGCAGTAAACAGAGGATCAACAGGTAATAACGCAGTTCTGAGCAATAACACACACACACACACACACACACACACACACTGACCATGGAGCGCATGTTGGCGGCGGGCGGCTGGGCGCGCGAGCGCTGCGTGTTGTGCGCGCTCACGCACCGGCGGATGAAGTCCGGCTCGCCGATGTCCGGCAGCAGGAAGGCGCGCGCACCGGGGAGACCGGACAGGAGCATGGAGAGGCACAGGAGGAGCACGCGAGAGAGCGGGTCCACCATCATCATCATCATCATCATCAGGGGAACAGCAGGCTGAGTCTCTCTCTCTCTCTCTCTCCCGGACTGACGAGTCTGTGCGAGTGTGTGTGTGTGTGTGTGTGTGTGTGAGCATTAATACATCCTGAGTACAGCGAGAACTGATGAGTCGCGCGCGCTTCGTGCTGTGGGCAAGCCACAAACCCTCCCACTGCATCACGACCGCCTTCATCATCATCATCATCATCATCATCATCATCATTTCAGCGCTCCCATCAGTCCTGAGCCATTCCAACTGTACAGCATCCTGGGACCAGTCGTGTGTGGTGTCGCTTCTCAGACAAGAGACACAGACTCACTCACAATTTTGTCTAAGAACACAGCCATGAATTAAGAACCGTACAAGAACATCGTCCGAAAGAAACTTCTCCTAACCATCCGACAACAGTTTGGTGATGAACGATGCCTTGTTCAGCATGATGGAGCTCCTCGCCATAAGACGGAATCATAACGGAGTGTCTCAAAGAATAAAACATGGAGAGTTTGTGTCCATGTCCAGGAAACTCCGCAGACCTTTAATCACCCTGAGAACTTGTGCTCGATCCTCAAGAGGTGGATGGAGAAACACACAAAATCTGACAAACTCAGCCAGGGCGTGGCCCAGAAGGTGATTGACAG
>QNUK01000543.1:312381-329881 GCA_013621035.1 Clarias magur | reverse complement strand
ACTGACACGATACAAAACAAATACTATAGAAATGTATATAACCTGTAAGTTCATGAGATTCGCTTTATTTACAGGATGTACAGTTCCGTTCTAAAGAGATTATTATAATGCAGATTATTAAAGATCGCTAGTCTGATATGTAGCTGGTGGTACAGTGATGTAGTGATTAGTACTGTGACCTCACACCAGCATTCAGGGTTTCAGTCCCGCCTTGTGTGTGTGTGTGTGTGTGTGTGTGTGTGTGTGTGTGTGTGTGTGTGTGTGTGTGTGTGTGTGTGTGTGGAGTTTGCATGTTCACATTTGGTAGGTTTCCTCCTCCTCCTTCTATTGTATTTGTGAGTGAGTGTGTGAGTGAGTGTGTGAGTGTGAGTGTGTGAGTGTGTGAGTGTGAGTGTGTGAGTGTGTTTGTGAGTGTGTGAGTGTATTAGGTAGTGTGTGAGTGTGTTTGGGAGTGTGTGAGTGTATTAGGTAGTGTGTGAGTGAGTGTGTGAGTGAGTGTGTGAGTGTGAGTGTGTGAGTGTGTGAGTGTGTGAGTGTGTTTGTGAGTGTGTGAGTGTATTAGGTAGTGTGTGAGTGTGTTTGGGAGTGTGTGAGTGTATTAGGTAGTGAGTGTGTGAGTGTGTTTGTGAGTGTGTGAGTGTGTTTGTGAGTGTGTGTGTGAGTGTGTGTGTGAGTGTGTGAGTGAGTGTGTGAGTGAGTGTGTGAGTGAGTGTGTTTGTGAGTGTGTTTGTGAGTGTGTGAGTGTGTGAGTGTATTAGGGAGTGTGTGAGTGTATTTGGGAGTGTGTGAGTGTATTAGGTAGTGTGTGAGTGAGTGTGTGAGTGAGTGTGTTTGTGAGTGTGTTTGTGAGTGTGTGAGTGTGTGTGTGAGTGTGTGAGTGAGTGTGTGTGTGAGTGTGTTTGTGAGTGTGTGAGTGTGTGAGTGTATTTGTGAGTGTATTTGTGAGTGAGTGTGTGAGTGAGTGTGTGAGTGTGAGTGTGAGTGTGTGAGTGTGAGTGTGTGAGTGTGAGTGTGTGAGTGTGAGTGTGAGTGTGTGAGTGTGAGTGTGTGAGTGTGTGAGTGTGAGTGTACTTGTGTGCCCTGTGATGGATGTACAGGATATAGAGAATAAGTGATTATTGTTATTATGTGATATTAATTTGATTTTGTCCTGATGATTCTGAATGGTGCGTGCCGTGTCGGGTATAAACCTCCGCGAGGCACAATGACTGATGGGTAATCTCGCTTGTCAGCTTGCAGCGACATGATGTACGGTTGTTCGCTTGTTCCTCACGCTGTTCCCAGCCGCCTCTGATCTGAGCAGGTTTTCGCCGCGTGGTTTTGTAGCGGTGTTGTGATGTCGACTCGTATCTCGGGCCGATCCGAACCCAGCTTTAGGACTTTGCTGATGACTTGAGACCCATCTGCCACTGTTTGTGTTAAGATCTGTGTGAGTGGCACGGGGAAGAATCACGCGGGTCTCATGCGGGGCCGAGCCGCGAGATAACATCCTACACGTTTTAGTTCCACGTTAATGATCCCCGTGTGTGTCATCAGCACTTTCCTGAACTCCTAGAGAATTTGATCGACACCCTCAGAAGCCCTGCGTAAGGACTCTTATAAATATAAAACACACTGATTATTCATCTACAGTTTTACGTTTAGTGTCTTTCACTCACGCACGAGAACATGACTGAATTATAATCAAGCTCTAGCAAAGCTGAATATCTCTAAAGCTAAACTCCTGCCAAGTTCAGAATAATAATAATAATAATAAAGAGGATTAATAAAAGGAAAACCACTTTCTTTTGGGTTCTGTATAAAACCTTTATGTGTTCCTGAGATATTTGGACCATTAAACCAAAGGATTTCCATCTTTTTCCTGTACATGTTGATAACTGGGACACTGAAAGACGATTTGTCCACCGAATTCCAGGGAAAATCTCCAACATGCCCCTCTGAGAGAACTCATGCTCGAGGCTTGCTAAAGGTTTGCAGGATATGATCTCTGTTCATCTCCATGTCAATACTCCGGTGTGTCTTTTACAGAAATTGGATGTCGGGGGGGCGGAGACACAGGAGGGACATGTCTCCGTGTCGGCGGCTCCTCGGTGCAGCTACAGAGACTTGTCCTTCAGATCAGCCAGGAGTCTCAAAGTAAACATGGAACCAGCTTATCACAGCTCACACACTTTTACTGAGCGCCAACACACACAGACTGACCTGAGCCACGCCCGACCCAGGAAGCAGGAAGCTGTAAGTCACTCACACTCAAATCACACTCGCTGTAAAACACTTTGTGTAAGACATTCTGGCAAACGTGCTTTTTATCTGAAGCTCAGGACTTAGTTCCAAGTAAATGTTTCAAGATTAAAGGTCCTGTACTATATTAACACAGCTCTCAGAGCTCCTCCAGAGTGTGTATGTGTGTGTTTGTGTGCATTATGCTCCAGGTAAAATATGCCACGCCTTCCACAGCCGAGCAACAAGCAGAGGGAGGGGCCTTTCTTATATGATGTCACATTAGGGGGAAAGAAATCTGACTGACTTGTTTAATACAAAAAAAGGAAAAGGATATTTTATTTATGTCATGTTTTATTTAGTCTGTACACTCTCTCACACACACACACACACACACACACACACTCGCACACACTCACACACACACACACTCACACACACACTGGAGACCCGTCTAAATTCTAAACATGACAAAAACAAAGGTTTTGTATAATAGGTTCCTCTCTTTGGTGGATGAGTTCCATCAGTACATGATTAATTAATTAAAGTTGCTTTATTTCATCTACAGCAGCAGCTTTAATAGATAAACATTTTTATATAGAGCAGCCATTGTACATTATACTGTATGTTGTTGTAAAACATAAAGATAAACCATAAACACCATGATCGACTGTATTAAGAGCATAAATGTCATCAATAATTATATAGTGAGGATTTTATCATTAATAATTATATCGATAATAAAGAGTAATGTAACTTATGACAATATTATAAATAATTACAATGTGAGTAATAATATTGATAATTAAATACCAACATAATAGCAATGATAATAATTTCTGTAGCAGTAGTATTTAATTATATTGGTATTACGTTTGATATCAATAAAGTATTCAGGTTGATTAAGGGTTAATTATGGGATGGTTAAGGGTTAATTGGGGTTGATTATGGGTTGTTGTGACTTTGCCCTGATGTCAGTCGTGATTGAAGGTGTGTTTGTAGGAGGGTGTGGAGATGGAGCGGAGACGGCAGGCTGTGATGGAGCAGGTGATGGCCGATCAGCTCTCCAGGTGAGAATCCTGTTTCTGTAAACACACTGCGGTCAGACGCTCAGAACTCGTATTTACAGCCCGTGCCAGGACGTGTGTGTGTGTGTGTGTGTGTGTGTGTGTGTGTGTGTGTGTGTGTGTGTGTGTGTGTGTGTGTGTGAGAGAGAGAGAGAGCACGCTGTCACTGCTGTGTGTGTTTGTGCTCAGAGCCGTCATCAGCGACCCGGAACAAAACGCTGCAAACTCAGACAACTTCACAGCTCGACACAAGAGGACTTTACACCACACCATGTAAGACACACACACACACACACACACACACACACACACTGTAATGTAAAAAACGTACATAGCTTTTTCTGCTGGATGTGTGTGTGTGTGTTTGCAGGGTGAAAACTCCGAAATCTTTAACAGAGAACATTCTGTCCTACAAACTCTGCTTTCATGCCAGAATCGTCTCACGGTATGATGAACAGAACCTTCTCATTCTCACGTTACTGAAATCCTGACTGTGTGTGTGTGTGTGTGTGTGTGTGTGTGTGTTTAGTGCTTTCTCAGCTCTCCTACTGGGGAACCGGAACCGGTACTACAAGTTCTGATTAGAACTCCACAAAGTGTTTGCCATCAGAAAGGCGTCCAAGTAGCCCTGCTTTGTAATTATCACGATTTACCAAATGAATAACTAACTGCATGTGTGTGTGTGTATGTGTGTGTGTGTGTGTGTGTGTGTGTGTGTAAAACAGGTGTGGGCGTGAAGCCTGTCGAGAGCTGATTGGCTTCTACTTCACATGTGATCAGACTCTAACAGTGTATGAATACCGCAGTTTTGGGAAGAACAGGTGAGAACCGATCACACACTGAGCAGTGCATGTGAACTCTGTGCATGTGTGTGTTTATTACAGGTGTATTAACTGTGTTGTATGTGTGTGTGTGTGTGTGTGTGTGTGTGTGTGTGTGTGTGTGTGTGTTACAGATGTAATGCACTACCATTTATTGCGCGTGGGCTTTATAGGATTCGAGGGCGGCCATATTGTCTCATTGACATCTCACAGGTACTGCACACACACACACACACACACACACACACACACACACACACACACACACACACACACAAAGCTTTTTAATACCTGTCTATTACACTACCTACACAGGGTTCAAATCTGCGCTTCAGTACAGACGGACCTCACGTCCCTGAGAACCTGAGACAGCGGCCGTATCTCACTCTCAGAGTTACTGATGTGGACGAGGATGCCAAGGAATCACTACTGTACACACACACACACACACACACACACACACACACACACAAGCGCGCGCGCGCGCGAATGCATATTTTTTCTTGTAACACCTTGTTTTTTGCTGAAACAGTAATGTTGTGAAATCTAAGATTTGTACTGAATGATGCAGCAGATCGTTCTGTCTTCACAGACTCCGGTGCAGAGAAACTGAAGCTCATCTTCCTGCAGAGGAAATAAACAATCGGAAAATGCTAAAGGCAATTCAGGGTTAATATTTAATCTCCTTTACTCACTCTCACCCTCAGCTCTGATCCACGTGTCTGATCTCCGTGTCTGATCTCCGTGCCTGATCTCCGTGTCTGATCTATGTGTCTGATCTCTGTGCCTGATCTCTGTGTCTGATCTATGTGTCTGATCTCCGTGTCTGATCTCCGTGTCTGATCTCCGTGCCTGATCTCCGTGTCTGATCTATGTGTCTGATCTCTGTGCCTGATCTCTGTGTCTGATCTATGTGTCTGATCTCCGTGTCTGATCTCCGTGTCTGATCTCCGTGCCTGATCTCCGTGTCTGATCTATGTGTCTGATCTCTGTGCCTGATCTCTGTGTCTGATCTATGTGTCTGATCTCCGTGTCTGATCTCCGTGTCTGATCTCCGTGTCTGATCTATGTGCCTGATCTCCGTGTCTGATCTCCGTATCTGATCTGAGTGTCTGATCTCTGTGTCTGATCTCCGTGTCTGATCTCCGTGTCTGATCTCCGTGCCTGATCTCCGTATCTGATCTCCGTGTCTGATCTCCGTGTCTGATCTATGTGTCTGATCTCTGTGCCTGATCTCTGTGTCTGATCTCCATGTCCGATCTCTGTGTCTGATCTCCGTGTCCGATCTCTGTGTCTGATCTCTGTGTCTGATCTCTGTGTCCGATCTCTGTGTCTGATCTCCGTGTCTGATCTCTGTGTCTGATCTCTGTGTCCGATCTCTGTGTCTGATCTCCGTATCTGATCTGAGTGTCTGATCTCTGTGTCTGATCTCCGTGTCTGATCTCCGTGTCTGATCTCCGTGCCTGATCTCCGTATCTGATCTCCGTGTCTGATCTCCGTGTCTGATCTCTGTGTCTGATCTCTGTGTCCGATCTCTGTGTCTGATCTCCATGTCTGATCTCTGTGTCTGATCTCTGTGTCCGATCTCTGTGTCTGATCTCTCTCCACCTTATGTTCCAGCATCTGTGCGTGAGAGGCTGAGGGGTCATGCTATCCGAACTCTGATGGCTTTAGGGAGGAGACTGCAGAGTTTAGATTTGAAGCAGAATGGCATTGTGGGTAAAGATCAGCTCAGAGAGTGTCTGATGGAGGAGCTGAGTCTCAGTAAACAGGTGCAGTAATCACTCATCACCGGCTTCTAACAGACTCCAGTGTGATGATGATGATGATGATGATGATGATCACGGTACATGGTATATATGACATATATATATGATGATTTACTTAAATAAAACATTTCATTTTTCGTGCATAAAATGACTAAGATTAAAATGACACAAGATAATACCAGCGTAAACCTACGCCAAGTGTCCCATAGTGTGACTCATCCCTAACCAAACCTTTTTACCCCACACTAAACCCAGGTTAAACTCACAACAAATCAGAACAATCCCAGATTAAAACTGAACCCAAACCAAACTTAAACTTCAAACTTAAAGAAAAAGAAGAACTAGAATAAGCCCACTGTTCAATCCTACCTAAAATTAAATTTAGGTCAAAACCCAAAAATAAGTTCAAGCTAAACATAAATTCAAACATGAATTATTACAGTAAACTGTCAAATATCTGGACACGCCTTCTGATTCAGTGTTTTTTGTTTAGTGATTTATTTTCTACATTCTACAGATATACATCTCAATATCAACTGTTCAGAGGAGATTATTGTGTGTTTTATATAAACGCCTTCAGTGCTGTGTTACAGTGTAGAGAGAAAGAAACATCAGGAACCAGCATGGAGTTAGAATAAGGGGTGCACAAACTTTTGAGTGGTAGTGTATATTCTTGGCACTTAGCAGATGCCCTTATCCAGAGCAACTTCCATAATGCTTTGAAGTCCATAATTCAATGACATTTTATTTGTATAGTGCTTTAAACAACTGTCATTGTCGCGAAGCAGCTTTACTGAATCCAAAAAATATGGATGTTTGTATGAAATGTGAGAAAATGTGTGAATCAGAATGAATCAGATCGTCCCTGATGAACAAGCCGAGGGCGACAGGTGTGTGTGTGTGGGGGGGAATGAGTGTGTGTAGGTGTGTGTGTGTGTGTGGAGGAATGAGTGTGTGTAGGTGTGTGTGTGTGTGTGGAGGAATGAGTGTGTGTAGGTGTGTGTGTGGAGGTATGAGTGTGTGTGTTGTGAGTGTGTGTACAGGTGTGTGAGTGTGTGTGTGTGTGTGGAGGAATGAGTGTGTGTAGTAGTGTGGGTGTGTGTGTGTGTGTGTGTGGTGTGTGTGTGTGTGGTGTCTGGGGTGATGGAGGTATAGTGTGATGTAGAGTGTGTGTCTGGTATAGGTGAGTGTCGTGTGTGTGTGTGGTTGTGTGTGTGTGGTCTGTGTGGTGGGTTGTTTGTGTGCGTGTGTGTGTGTGTGTGCGGTGTCTGTGCGTGTTGTGTGTTGTGTGTGTTGGGTGTCTGTGCGTGTGTGTGTGTGTGTGTGTGTGTGGAGGTATGAGTGTGTGTGTTGTGAGTGTGTGTGTACAGGTGTGTGTGTGTGTGTGTGTGTGTGTGTGTGTGTGTGTGTGTGTGTGGAGGTGTGTTAACGTGGTGTTTGAGGTTGTGTATGTGTGTTCAGGAGGTGGAGGTGGTGTGGATGGCCGTGGGGCTGCAGAGGGAGCTGATGCTGGACTGCGCTGAGACCGTGTGTGCCGTGACCGGAGACATGCATGAGAGCAGAAAAGCCGTGTTTATAAAGGTACACAGCTCGACACTCCACAAACACCACGGCTAACACTCCAACACTCCAGGGGTCTAACACTCCAGCGCTCTAACACTCCAACACTCCAGCGCTCTAACACTCCAACGCTCCAACACTCCAACGCTCCAACACTCCAACACTCCAACGCTCTAACACTCCAACACTCCAACGCTCTAACACTCCAACACTCCAACACTCCAACGCTCTAACACTCCAACACTCCAACTCCAACACCCCGATGCTCTAACACTCCAACACTCCAACGCTCCAACGCTCCAACGCTCCAACACTCCAACACTCCAACGCTCTAACACTCCAACGCTCTAACACTCCAATGCTCTAACACTCCAGCGGTCTAACACTCCAACGCTCTAACACTCCAACACTCTAACACTCCAACGCTCCAACACTCCAACACTCCAACGCTCTAACACTCCAACACTCTAACACTCCAACGCTCCAACGCTCCAACACTCCAACACTCCAACACTTTGGCTGCGTTCCATTCCGAAGTGCATTTCACAGGGTGCTCCTTACTCATTGCTCCGTTTGCAGGGAATGTCGGTGAAGGGAACTTCCCTTGACAAAACTCCACCATTCGGAACACCCTGCGACATCCCCAACGCAGATGTCACTTCCTTGATTACCATGGAAACATAAGCACCTCTGATACCTGGCATTGGTGCTGTCGAAATATTGAATATTTATTGAAACAAAAACCAATAGCATTATAAACCATATGCCATTTATATATGCATAAATGATAAATAAGTTATTGATTAATAATAATAATTGATTAAAGATGAACAGATTACTAGCCTATATAATACTAAGGATTTCTTGATTAAATTAAAATTAAAATTGAATTTTATTTGTACAGTTCTTTTAACAATTCACAAAGCAGCTTTACATAATCGGTTGATTTTAATATAATGTCATCCTCAATAATAATGATAAATATATAAATCCTTTTTGGAGCTACATTTTCACGCAATTCAATTGAATTAAATTTTATTTGTATAGCGCTTTTAACAATTGTCATTGTTGCAAAGCAGCTTTACACAATCAAAATAATTACAGAAGTGTGTGTGAGATGTGAGTGTGTGTGAGTCAGAATGATCAGATGGTCCCTGATGAACGAGTCGAGGGCGACGGTGCTGAGGGAAAAACTCCCTGAGATGGTGACAGGAAGGAACCTTGAGAGGAACCAGACTCACCAGGGAACCCATCCTCATCTGGGTGATAACGGAGAGCAGGGATTGATCTGCACTCATACTGTGTGTTAGGAGGCTGGAGGTTCAGTAGAACAGGAGACGTGTTTAAGTTCATATGGAGTCCAGTTGGTTATTGGAGACTCAGGTAGACTGTAGGAAACTCCAGTCCTGAACTATCGAGAGACTGCAGTCACGAGTCCTCAGAGAAACAGCTGTCTGTATCAGCCGAGGACAGGAGCGTCTTCATGGTGAGGTGGAACCGTCCCCAGTCACCACACGCGTCCCAGACAGACCACACGGGGCTCCATGTGACCAGATCTCCAACCAGAAGAGGGACACCAGGACGAGTCAGACAGGTCCAGAGGACAGAGGGGGTCTGGATCACTGGCAGCTCAGGAGAGACGTGTGTAGTGAGACAGAGAGAGAGAGAGAGAGAGAGAGAGAGAGAAGAGGAGAGAGGAGAAGAGTAGGAGAGATAACAGTTAGGTCTGCTCACAGTCAACATGTATAAGGTGAATGTATATTAGTGCAGAGTGCAAGCAGGGACTCCGGCAGGACTAACTATGACATCATCACTAAAAGGGAGAGCCAGAAGGAAACACAAACATGAGGGGGAACTGAGATGTAAAGCAACCAATCACCTCACCGTCAACAAACCTGAGTGAACAATGAGAGTGTGGAGGACAGCATCTAAACATACCAGTTCACCAGAATCGCCCCCTGCTGTAGTTTTAATAATACACGTACTGTACTTGGCAGGGTACTTCAGACCGATTGGAATGCACCTTTTAACACTTCAGCCCTATAACACTGTAAGACTTTAACCCTGGAGATGGAGATCAGATGGATGTTTGAGATTTTCTGTTTCTCTCTTTTCAGGTTTATATTAAACTCGACCCGAATAAAACAGGTTCAGTTTCTCTGACTGACATTGAGAAGTTTTACTGTGTTAATCAGCAGCGGCACACTGAGCAAGGTGAGAAACTGCACACACACACACACACACACACACACACACACACACACACAGATACATTTCTAATTCTGTACGTTTCACTTTTAATAACCCTGATAATGAACTTCCTGGTATAATAAAGTCACACACCCTAATATGTGTTCGTGCTGCAGTGAGGTTTGATTTCAGCTCGCAGTCACGGTGTACATGTGGAGCTCTTTAATGCTCTTGAAACCGCGCTCTGGTGTCGTTAGAGTGTCACGGTGTTAGCCCCAGGCGTCGGATCTCTCATCACACTCATGCAGGATGTTTTTCTGACCGGTTGAGGTTCAGCTCGATCCTTGCAGGGTTCAATAATGTGTGCAGCAGTGCTCATGCTGAATCCCGTCTTTCCTTGATTCATTTGAAACAATCAAATCTTTTCCACGACTGCGGGACACGCCTTCCCTCAGGGCTGCGTGAGAAATGAGAAGCTCCTGCGGGTTCGCAGCAGAGTTACGAGCTGAAGCTGTTCATTACTGAAGGAAGTATTAACTCAAAGCCTGTTCAACATCTGCTTACTTTAATCCGACTGGAAACCTTTTTGGCCAGTTAGCTATAATCATGGACTCTAAAAGGCCTGTGTCACTTAGTCCTAGTGCCTTCTACTGTCTGTTATGTGAAAAGCAGTTAATATTTAACCTAATAACATAATAATAGTAATTATTATTATTATTATTATTCTTTTCTTACTGTCAGTTAATATGTATTTAATATCTATATTGTAACTTTTTAAAAATAATTTCTTTGATGATTTAAAAAAAATAATTTGTATGATGTACATTCATATAAAAAGTATTTTATTTTTAATTGGATTATACCTGTGAAACTAAAAAAATTTGAATATCATGCAAAAGTTCATTTATTTCAGTAATGCAACTTAAAAGGTGAAACTAACATACGAGAGACTCATTACATGCAAAGCGAGATAGTTCAAGCCGTGATTTGTCATAATTGAGATGATTATTTCTTACAGCAATCTCAGACAATTAGAATATTACATAGAATCAATAAAACAAGGATTGTACATAGAACAATATCGGCCCTCTGAACAGTATAAGAATGCATATGTAGTCAGTGCTTGGTTTGGGCATCAGTGCGGCGTGGCGTGGAAGCTCTCAGCCTGTGGCACTGCTCAGGTGTTCTGGAAGTCCAGGATGCTTCAATAGCGGCCTTCAGCTCTTCTGCATTGTTCAGTCTCGTGTCTCTCATCTTTCTCTCGGCAGTGTCCTGTAGATTCTCTACGTGGTTCCGGTCAGGCGAGTTTGCTGGCCAGTCAAGCACAGTAATCCCACGGTCACTGAAGCAGGATTTGGTGCTTTTGGCATGTGGGCAGGTGCCAAGTCCTGCTGGAAAATGAAGTCAGCGTCCCCATAAAGCTCGTCTGCGGAAGGAAGCATGAAGTGCTCCAGAATCTCCTGGTAGACGGCTGCGTTGACCCTGGACTTATGCACATAAGACACTTTAACATGTCACTTGACTGCATATTTGCACACCCCTGGACATTCCGTTCCTCATGTTCACTCCGTTCCAATATTTTCTATTTGTACAGTTCTTCTCACTTTCTTATAATTTCCTTATATCTTCCTTTAATGTATATTTGTACCATACATACAATCTATATTTTATTTTATTTTATTTTATTCCCTTAGTCAAATTTTACTTATATATATTTTTCTCAAATTTACTTTTGTTCAAATATTTATTTCCTTCATAGATATTCTTTCTTATTCCTTCTTAGATAAGTAACCTTTTTGGGTTTTTTTGTTTCTTCCTTGTTCTAAGGTCAGGGCAGTCGCCTAAGCATTTCACTGCATATCGTACTGTGTATGATTGTGTGTGTGACGAATAGAATTTGAATTTGAATGTGAATTTGACTTAATGAAGCACAGTGGACCAACACCGGCAGATGACATGTCTCCCCAAATCAACACAGACTGTGGAAACTTCACACTGGACTTCAAGCATCTTGCAGTGTGTGTGTGTGTGTGTGTGTGTGTGTGTGTGTGTGTGTGTGTGTGTGTGTGTGCCTCTCCATTCTTCCTCCAGACTCTGGGTACTTGGTTTCCAAATGAGATGCAAAAGTTGTTCTCATGAGAAAAGAGGACTTTGGACCAGTGAGCAACAGACGCTTCTGACGTTGTTTGTTGTCCAGCAGCGGCTTGACAAGAGGACTACGACATGTGAAGCCCGTGTCCAGGATCCGTCTGTGTGTGGTGGCTCTTGATGCACCGACTCCAGCCCTCTCAGTCCTCTCCTTGTGAAAGTCCCCAACACTTTTCAGTGGCCTTTTCCTGATGATCCTCTCCAGGCTGCTCGTCCCTGCTGCTTGTGCACCTTTTTCCTCCACTCCAACTTTCTATTAATGTGTTTTGATACAGCACTTTGGGAACATCTAATGACTTTTTGAGGCTTTGCCTACTTATGGAGGACGTCAGTGATGGTTTTCTGCACAGCAGGTCAGCAGTCTTTCCCATGATTGTGTTTGCTACTGAACCAGACTGAGAGACCATTTAAAGCCTCAGGATCCCTTTCAGGCGTTGTGGCTTAATTAGCCGATTAGACTGGGACACTTTGAGCTTAGAATATTGAACCCATTATTATGCTGATCATTCTCTGCTCTCCGTTATCACCCAGATGAGGATGGGTTCCCTGTTGAGTCTGGTTCCTCTCAAGGTTTCTTCCTATTACCATCTCAGGGAGTTTTTCCTTGCCACCGTCGCCCTCGGCTTGCTCATCAGGGACAATCTTATCATTTTGATTCATACACATTGCATAAAAACTTACTTCTTTTCATTGTGTAAAGCTGCTTTGCGACAATGTCAATTGTTAAAAGCGCTATATAAATAAAATTGAATTGAATTGAATTGAACCCGAGATTGTGGATTTGGGGTTTTCATGAGCTGTGACCCATAATCATCTCAATTATGACAAATCACGGCTTGAACTATCTCGCTTTGCATGTAATGAGTCTCTCGTATGTCAGTTTCACTTTTTAAGTTGCATTACTGAAATAAATGAACTGTTGCATGATTTTTCGAGATTCACCTGTACAGTATATGATACTGTAGATAGATGTTTGTGATTTTCATACTCGGCTGTTTTCAGGAGCAGAATTAGACTTCCTCACGTGTGTACGGGACGCAGGAGGGCTCGGTAAACACGTGTCATACGCCACGTTTCAGGACTATTATGAAGGACTGAGCATCGAAATTCCCAACGACCAGGTTTACATCAACATCCTGAGGAGCACCTGGAATATCTGAGTGTGTGTGTGTGTGTGTGTGTGTGTGTGTGTGTGTGTGTGATTATTCTTCTAATATTATATTCACTTTAAGTAAAAATCCACAAAACAATTTTCTGTCCTATTTGTATTATATGATTAAACATTAAATAGAAATTAACATGTTTGTTTAAATTATTTTTAGATTAAACAAGTCGGGACAAGTGATGAAAAGAAATGAATAAATTTCACGAACTCCTTTAACGCCTGTTCCAGACATGTGTAAATGTCCTGGAGCGAGGTCAGGACTGTACGGGGGACGTGGTGATAACGCCCAGCTGAGTTCCTGTAATGTGTAAGTGCTGTGTGTGGATGAGTGTGTGTACAGTTCACACACACACACAGACATGCGTCTCTTCTGCAGACGCCGACGAGCTATCTGTAGATTTTCAGTGACCAGACGTTCCACTTTTCACAGGAATGACTGCAGTGAGCTCGAGCCACTCGTCATGGATTATATAAAGGTGATATTCCATGTAATGTCATGCTGTAGCGCGTCACAGTCGCACCTCACCAACTCCGCGTCCTCGATGAGAGTAAAAGTAGGCAGCGTTGTTCATGGTGGGACGGTCAGGCCAAGCTCAGGGCCACTGAAACCCCGGATCCGACTGCAGAGCGTCTACAGCGCACGTGACAGGCCGCCGAACACTGGAGCAGTGCGAGGGGCAGCAGTTTACCGCACGCTCCATTCACAGGTAGCAGAGGGCGGAGCCGCGGGTAACCTTTATGAGGTCATATGAGAAGAGATCTACGAAAGGTTTTATCAAAGGTTTTAGAAGAAGCTAGTAGAAGCTGTTACTCAGTCTGGATGTGAGGCCCGAATACTTCGGTACCTTTTTCCAGATGGCAGGAGTGTGAAGAGTGTGTGTGAGGGGTGTGTGTGTGTGTGTGTGTGTGTGTGTGTGTGTGTGTGTGTGTCTGATCAGCGACAATGCTGGTGGCTTTGCGGATGCAGCGTGTGGTGTAAATGTCTTTGACAGAGGGGAGAGAGACCCCGATGATCTTCTCAGCTGTCCTCACTGCCCGCTGTAGGGTCGTGCGGTCCGATATGTTACAGTTCCCAAACCAGACAGTGATGCAGCTGCTCAGGATGCTCTCAATAGTCCGTCTATAGAAGGTGTTGAGGATCGTGGTGGAAGCTGGGCCTTTCTCAGCCTTCTCAGGAAGAAGAGACGCTGTTGGGCTTTCTCTTATGCAGAGAGTCGCACAGAGAGCTCCAGGGTCAGCCGAAATCCTCTCTTTGGTGCTCCATCTTCCTCTTTCGTTCTTCCACTATCAATTGCTGTCTTGCCTCACCCACTCACCCACTCACTCACTCACTCACTCACTCACCATCTACAGTATACCGCTTAATCCTGTATTCAGGGTCACGGGGGGCCTGGAGCCTGTCCCAGGAGACTTCGGGCACATGGCAGTGGCGGCCGGTCAATAGGGGGCGCAGGGGCGCCGCCCCCCTTAAAGTTAGGCAGAGAAGAACGCTCCATTAACATGTCATTATTTAACATAATAATTATTTATTTTAATAATGAAATAAAGTCATTTAGTCACAATATTCCGCTGTATTTCCTAATATGATTTATTTGCAATTTAAAAAAATCTAAACTGTATGACGTTCATTAGTGTTGGTGTACGCGGGCCGCCGGACAAACCAGTGTCTATGTAGACAGGTACGTTTTTGAAAAGCATGTGACCTGAGGCTGAGCTCTGATTGGATCTTTTCCAAATCATCCTTGGGGCGGAGCTTTGTGCACCCTGAACCCTCCCACTTTTGTTCTTAGCGAATCAATTTTGTTTTTAAATATCTGGGCTCATGTGATTGGAGCATGTAATTCTCAGCCAGTCTTTTCCAGCACTTCTCATGGCGAGCGGAGCTGCTGACTGGCTGTGATGTGAGTCAGGACTTTATTTTATACTAGTAGTAATGATGCGCAGTCACATGATATAAATGACTATTTACAGGCCAGGATTAAAAGTTTCATTTTCATTTTGTTTGCGCCAACCCCAAATTTTTTTGCACCAGCCGCCACTGGCACATGGTCTTGCCATACTTACCTGAATTTAATTAATTTAATCATTTCTTTATATTTGCCTCAATAATTAAACACCATCTAATTGTTTCCCTATCCTACACACTATAAATGACTGAACAGTTTTACCTCCTGCAAAATAAAAGTTATAATACAATGAAACACAAACAGTTTGCACAATGATAAGGTGTCGGTTATCTACAGTATAAACATCAGCAGGAAACATTAGCAGAATAACTTCTGCACTGAATAATGAAACGTGCTTTACATTTAATATAAAATTAAAAATTTAATATAAAAAGGAAACTAACAAAAACTAACGTTTTGCGGAAGAAAATCTAAAAAGTATTTACGCAGTGAACTAAAACATAGTTTGTATGTATTTCTCAACACTGTCGCACAATAAGTCACCGCAGTCAGACACATTTCCTGACAAAGACCTTCTGATTTTTTAGAAATATATGGTGTTGACAGAAACCCAGAAAATTCAGCAATTCATCTGTTAAAAAGATTTTATGAATTCATTTTTAATAACCATTAATGAATGCATGTGTATTTATTTTACTTGGTGATTTATGCACATTAGTTAAACACTTTCATGATTTTCATAATCCGTTTGTTATGCTGAGTTGATTCGGCTTATAAAATTGAACAGAATCAAAATATGAATTATTTCTGATTTTTCCAGATAAACACGGTTGTGTGCTGGACATGTTTTTTTTTTCCCCAGTTCTCAAGAATGACTGAAGACTGAATCCCAAATCCCTCTCTAACCCCTGATCAAGGGCACTACTGAGTGTGTGGAACGAGGGAGTGTGCACCCTACATAGGGACTGAACACCACCTCCATGGTTTATCCTCCTCACCTGGAGCTCCTACAGAGAACGGCTGAGAGTTTAACACCACTGTCACAGAACTGAAATGTAGACAACAGTAGAGTCTCAGAAGGGAGATTTATTAATAACGTGTGTAATAATTAATGGGTGTTAATCATGCACATTAGCAGCAGACGTACAGAGACTGGTGTTTTCAGTTTAGTTACTTAAAAAAGTAACAAAAATCATTTAAGCTTAAAAGATAAGTAATACAAGTTCATTTCAGAGTTCACAGAGTGGTCTATGTGTTAAAATCTTCAAAAATACAATCTGCTCAGAGTTCCTTTAAACAGCTACTAAACATCCGAGTTCATGTGACACACTATTGTTTAATACCTGTTCAATGAAAAGATGCTCTTTTACTGGCACTTTTACATTAAATTTCACATCATAAGTAAAACTAATAAACTCCATAAGAAGAAAAGTCCATTACAGAGGATTCACTATTTGTTTAAATATAACTGCGTACATATGAAGTACACCAGGACTTAAATCCTGACAGATTGCTCACTCTCACTCATTCACTCACTCGCTCATCATACCGCTTTATCGAGCTGCATACAGGGGCGTGGGGGCGGAGCCTATCCCCGGAGACTTGGGGCACGAGGCGGGCTGCACCCTGGACGGGGTGCCAATACATCACAGCTCATGGATTACATTCAATTTGATTATTTTTGTGACCACTGACTTTATTTATTTACTTTTCTAATAATTTCAGTAACAATCAGCTTTTAATAAGTTTCAGGAAATAAGCCAATTATGTGTAAGTAATAAGTTTTTTAATAATTACACCCTCATAACTAATTAATTATGAAGTAATTAAGATTACTGGCGGCACGGTGGTGTAGTGGTCAGCAGTGGTCGCCTTGCACCGCCAGGGTCCGGGTTCGATCCCCGTCTCTGTGTGCATGGAGTTTGCATGTTCTCCCCGTGCTTGGTGGGTTTCCTCTGGGTTCTCCGGTTTTCTCCCACAGACCAAAGACATGCAGGTTAGGTTAATTGGCGTTCCCAAATTGGCCGTAGTGTGTGAATGAGTGTGTGTGTGTGTGTGTGTGTGTGTGCGCCCTGCGATGGATTGGCATCCTGTCCGGGATGTACCCCGCCTCGTGCCCTAAGTCTCCTTGGATAGGCTCCGCCCCCGACCCTGAATACAGGATTAATCGGTAATGACGATGAGTGAGTGAGTAATTAAGATTATTTAGTTCAGGATTAATACACAGATTAAAATCTACAGAAACGGAAATAAAAACTATAATAAAGAGAGAAAATCTTCGGAGTGTATTCGAATGAGGAGCGGAACATAATTACTTAATTAATACTTTTTACTATTATTGATCTTTATAGCACCTAATTATAAATATTTATGGACAAACCATAGCAAAGTTTTACACATATCATATCACACATGAATCCAGATGTGGCAGAGCCGCTCTGAAGGGAAGTTTGTTCGACTTCCTCAGAGTTGAATTCTATTCTAAAAAAAAAAATAAGCGTCTAAATAAATGCATCTGAAAGTCAATTAATGAGAGTTTTTTTGCGCCCAGTATGGACGTAAAGTCGAGTCGACGTTCGAGGTCCAAGCGTCTGGTTTGTCACAGTGTGTATGGTTGTGGTTGTGTGCTTCATCCTGACTTTCCTCCTCTTCC
>QNUK01000543.1:286730-305433 GCA_013621035.1 Clarias magur | reverse complement strand
CACACACACACACTCACACCACACACACATAAACACAAATATTCCAACACACACAATCACAGGCAAACACACATGCACACACATACACTCTCTCACACACACACACACACACACACACACACACACACACACACACACACACACACACACACAAACACAGACACACACAGTCAAACAGATGGACACACCTTCTAATTCAATGGTTTCTAAAACAAAACTGGATTTTTTAAAGTCATATGGCATTACGTCATGACATAATAATAGTAGCAACAACAACAGCAGCAGCAGCAACAGTCAGTTGTTCATTACAGACATGAATATCAACTGTTCAAAGGAGATTATTGTGTGTTTTATATAAACGTCTTCAGTATTCTTTTATAGTGTAGAAACAAATAAACATCAGGAACGACCATGGAGTTACAAGGGGTGTACAAACTTTTGAGCGGTAGTGTACATATATCCTCCTTCCTCCTGACACACGGAAATCCACACACTCCTTCAGTTAGACAAACAGTTTGATCATATCTGTGTGTGTGTGTGTGTGTGTGTGTGTGTGTGTGTGTGTGTGTGTGTGTGTGTGTGTGTGTGTGTGTTTACCTCTCGTACAGGACTCTGAGGCCCAGCAGCAGTACCGTGATGGGTAAAATGACATACAGGTGAGAAACGCGAGCGTAAACCTGACCGTCTTTATCCTGCAGATCCGCCCAGGTCACATTCGCAGGCAACCACAAGTGATCCCACCAAAACCACTCAGTAAGCATGGTCCTGTTACACACACACACACACACACACACACACACACACACACAGGTTGTCCTTATCTGTGTGTATGTGAAGGCATGCTGGAACAGCTCTGAGAAAAGCCTGTTGGAGCACTTTACAGAGTGTGTGAGGACTCGAGAACAGATCGTGTGAAAACCTTGTGTTGAATTCCTCTACACGATTTACACACACTTCTGTCCTCACTGTAATCTCTCTCTGTGTCCCACACACACACACACACACACACACACACACACACACACACACACACACACACTGTCTCTCTCTTTTCAGGAATTAAATCGGATCATCTTTTATTATTCCATTATTTCACCATCGCAGCCCCAGGTTTTACTACAGTCTGTTTGAATCAAGTACTCTCTCGCCTCGCTCTCTCTATTTCTCTCTCTCTCACACACACACACACACACAAACAGTATAATATATATAGACAAAAATATTAAAAATTTCACAAGGGTCTTAGATCTCACTTTCAAACCAGATGAGAAAAACACGAGAGCTGAACTTACCTTCCTTTTCCCGCTCCGTCTTTTCTGCCTGAAACAGGTAGACCTTCTGTTCGTCACACACACACACACACACACACACACACACACACACACACACCCTCCTTCTCTCTTTCTCCCTCTCTCTCCCACACAGACACACACACACTTAGACAAGACACACCTGTAGTCAGTGATCTTTAGTCCTGCTCAGAATAATGAGTCTACTATGTACAGTATTGCTACACACACACACACACACACACACACACACACACACACACACACACACACACACACAAACACCATTTTTTAATACACACAAAGAGGGCATTGAGTAAAAAAAATAAAGTGACAGCAGTGTTAATCAGCAGGACAATAAATAAACCTCATGTATTAACCTTTAAGTGTAAACGTGTGTGAATGTTCTCAGGGCCGAACCCCAACTAAATATTCACACCTGATTCTCAACGTCTTTGTCCTCATGCTAAATATTCCAGTAATGCAGATCAGAAACTGCAGCATGTGGATTACAACTCAGACCCACACTAACTCTTCCTCCATTTCACAGCGTTGTGTGTGTGTGTGTAAGGGGGCATTACTTTTGTCCTCCCTGGCTGTATCATCTTATTTGTCTTGATGTACAGATTTGATACGCAAATGCTTTCTTTCAAAATTATTTTAGTATAGTTTCACAAAACTGTAATTAAATTGCTGTGAAATCCAAAAGTGATTTAAACTCTTTGGTATCTTCTGGTATCTGGCTTTTGGATTACCGATGGACAATCCCATCAAGTCCCACTCCCAATATGTACAAGATCTAAAGAATCGTTACGAGAGAGTTATGAGGTGGCTACTAAAAATGCTGAGAAGGTAGCAGACCGTAATAAAAGGAGATTTGACGAGCGTGTAGTTGCTTCAAATTTGGGAGAGGGGAGCCGTGTTCTGGTAAGGAATGTGCGGTTGACAGAGAAGCAAAAGCTGTCTGACAAATAGGAGCAGGATGTTCATGTGGTTGTCAGAAAGGTTCGGGACCTGCCGGTATATACTGTCCGACCAGAGGGAAAAAGTGGTCCTCTCCGAACATTGCATCGTGATTTATTGCTGCCCTGTAGCACGCAGATCTGAAAAGCAGGAAGTAGTCAGAAGGCCTAAAACCAGAGATTTTCCTAATGATCAGGAGATACATGAGTCAGAGTCTGTTTCTGAATACTCAGAGTCTGCAGATGAGCAAATTCCTTGTTATGTACCTGGAAAGATTTTAGGTTCTGACATTCAAATGATCTCAGAGCACTTACCTCACATTCAAAAGGGCATATTGACTTACCTATCCTTGATCCTGCTGAAGAGAACTTGCCGACTCAGGAACCTGTGGGAAGTACTCAAGAGGAACCTGCAAAAGAATACTTACCTGAGTGGGAACCTGTAGAAGGAAATTTGAATGAGTCTGTAGGACTGGAGATGAGTGAGGATGAATCTGACACGTATTGAACGTCACCTGATGTCTCTGTGAAGCAAAGATCAGAACCAGCCAAACCTCTTGGGTCCTTGAATGAGTTCCTTATTCAAAGAGCCGAAACAGCTCCAACTAATTCTGAATTGCCAACTGAGGATGAAAATGTAATCACGAATGAAATGAGTCACACTGAAAGCACCCTAAATGAAGATGGAAGCATTGAAACGGAAGACATTGTTGCCCCTAGACGCTCGCGGACAGAGTACATTTCGCGATTCTAGTGTGGAATTGGATGAAAAGAAAAGAATAAGAAATGGATTTAACAAAACACGTGAGTTTGAAATTGTTGTCATGGAAGAGAAAGTTGTTTATTAAGTTATATTATTCCCATAAAGATAATTGAGGAGCTGAGCAATTTAATCTGGTGAAACCTGTGTAAAACGGCCTTTCTGTGGTGCATGGGGATTTATTCTAAGTAATATTACTCTTTTCTTGGTTAGTAGACAGGATCATTTTTTTGCTTTTGAAGAACTGTGTTTCATGAACCTCATTCATCTCACAGACATTTAAATTGAAGGGTTGAAGGGAAACTGTATTGTTTTGGTTAATTTATCTGTATTTTATTGTTGCTGTTTATTTTATTAAGCTAGGTTAAATGGGTTGATTTCAACTTAAATTTCTTTATACAGAGTATACTCTTGTATTATTTATTGTTTAAATAGAGAAACAAGGTAAATCGAAAGGTTGAGCTCAGCCATAAACAAGTGTTTTCTAAAGAAAAAAAACATTTAAGAGTAAATTAAGTTAAAGTTAATTTTATTTTAACATTTTCCACATCATAGAAACTGTATTTTGTGAATTATCTGTAACTTACATTTGTTTGTTTATATTGTTAATTGCAAATAATAAATTTTTGCTAACTAACTTGGTGTTCGTGATCATTTCCCTTGCCTCGTTGAAACACTGGCCTATGAGCGAATGTGGTCTTGTACACAGTGGTTTTGGGTACACAGTAGTGTAAGCCCTGCTACAGTTGGCGAGCCAGCCAGGAGCGAGTTCTTGCAGCGAGGTTACCAGTTAAATGCATGGAAAAGGGAAATTGTTGTAATTGCATTACAATGGAAATTGTGAAGAGAGAGAACATTATTGTTGCAAATCTTAGTTGAATCCCATTAACTGAAGTAGATAATGAGCTGGAGGTGTCTTTGCAGAGATATGGGTCAATTAGCCGTAATCTGATAATTGATAATCCAGATTCAGAATATCAAAAAAGTGCCATTGTAGAATATAGTCATAACATGGCAGTACAAAGTGCCCTCATTTACCCTTAACTTTAACTTTGACCCAGCTGTTACGTCCCTTAGCCACTGTTTATAAGCAGTCTGCCAGTTGTCCTGCCACTGAGTTGTACCTTGAGCAATTGAAGACCATTGCTAAAGAGAGTGGTCGGCCTTTCCAAAGTGTGCTTCAAGAAGCATTAGAGAAACTCAAAGAAACACATTCCTTGAAAAAAGCCCCAACAGAATCTCAACATTTTGGTTTTTGGCAGGGACCACCTGATAGCGGAGGCCACAGCCCCACCACCAATAAATAACCCACTTTCTCCCTGCTTGACTACTGTAAAGGTGACAGAAACTCAAAGCTCAAATCCTAAAAACCCAACCAAGAATAAAATTACCTTCACATCTCCCTATTCTCCTGAAACGACAACTGATGATATTACTGTGACAACCTATCCTGTTCTTCCCACGAACATTGTGGACCCACCCATTGTGAAAATGTTTGTTGAACACATAGTAAAATCTAATGAAGCTACATTGTCACAGCAAACCTCAATCCATCTGAGAGTTTTCTCAGGGGGGAGCCCACGCCTCCCCAATGGGCAAGTGTCGACTTTTTATTAAATGACCCGTCCATCTCTGACTTGCACAGAACATGAAAAATCTTGGACAGTCTCCTACCTCCAGCCACTGACGTTGTGAAACATGTGTGCCCTCCAGCTCTGCTTGCTGTTTATCTTGAGCTGTTAGAGTCGGTGTATGGTTCTGTTGAGGATGGAGATGAGTTGTTGGCCAAACTCATCGGCACTCTATAAAATCAGAGTGAGAAACCGTCAGATTACCTACACCGCTTACAAGTTACTCTGAGTGCGGGCATGAACGTGACCAATTCGTGTTCCTTCTACAGTGGAGGAACTATGCACCCAAGTGGCTGCAGTGAAAGCATCGGTCACTCAGAGATCAAACCAAAGCAATCCAGATGAGTTAGAAATTGCTAGGCTACGAAATCAGATCACTGAGCTGCAAACTCAAGGTGCCACTCAGAAGGTGTATCAGACTTATGCCATGCAAAGATCGCATGAGGCGGGCACAGACAGAAGTCCCAGGGGCCAACTGAAATCAAGCAGACCACGACCCGGGTACTGTTTTCATTGTGGGGACGATGGCCATTTGGCTATCAACTGTGAAAGTGCTGCAAACCCTTCCAAAGTTGAGAAGAAACCACTTAAGAGAGCTGCAAAGCCAATGGGACTCCTTGTGTGGGAGGCCTGCCCAACCTTTAAACTGAAAAGGGTCTCTGTAGCAGGGCATATGGAGACCAGACGTTCAGACTGTCGCCCTGAATGTTACAGACAGACATCTCATGTGACTAGCCATAGGCTACCACCATAAAACCACTTGACAAAGGGGCTAGTAGGAATAAAAGGCATGGCTAAGGTCACCATTGGAGAGAGGGAAGTGGATTGCCTTCTCAAAACAGGGTCACAGGTGACCACAATTCCGCAGTCATTTTATGAAGCACATTTCTCAGACTCCCCATTGAAGCCAATAGAAAATCTTTTGGAAGTTGAAGGGGCTAACGGACAGCCTGTGTCGTATTTGGAGTACATTGAGTTAACCCTGAAATTCCCAAAACCATTTGTAGGAACTGAAGTTGAAGTCCCCACTCTAGCCCTTGTGGTGCCAGATTTGACTAGTCTTTTTCAAATTCTAGTTGGAACCAACTCTTTAGATGTTCTTTACAGCAAATGTGCTCAAGAGAATGTTTCTAATTTTCAATGAAGATTCTTTGGGCTACCAAGCAGTACTTAAAGTTTTGCAAGCTAGGTGGAGGCAAGACAGCAATAAAATCCTGGGCTATGTAAAGCTGAGCCTGCAGGGAGCCCAGTGGTCTTGGATGGCTATGTCCACCTTCATGGCCCCCACACAGAGAAATGGGTAACTCTTGAGCCGCCATCAGTTTCCTTGCCAAGTGACCTGCTAATGGCCAGCTGCTTGCACACTTTACCTCCAGAACGAACCTCCAAATTGTCAGTTTTGCTGAGGAATGGAACCCAAACTGACATGAAGTTCCCTCCTAAAGTTGTGTTGGCAGAGATTCATGCAGTTCAAAAAGTCATGAGCCAGCAGCATTAGAATTCAAACATCAACGCTGAGGAAACCACACCTACCAGTGCTAACCTTTCCTTTAACTTTGGCATTTCACCACTGCCTGCAGGCTGGAAAGAACAAATATGGAAGATGATATACTCTATGCCTGAGGTGTTTTCCTTGCACAACCTTGATTATGGCCACACTGAAAAGATCAAACACCAGATAAAGCCGAGTGATAAAGCTCCATTCAAGCACAGAGCCCGACCCATCCATCCTCAAGACATCAACGCCGTGAGAAAGCATCTCCAGAAGCTGTTACAGGTGAGTATCATCCATGAATCTGAGTCACCATTTGCTTCGCCCATCGTTATAGTCCGTAAAAAGGATGGTAAAGTGCGTTTATGCATTGACTTTCGAAAGCTCAACTCACAGACGATCAAGGATGCGTACGCATTACCAAACCTGGAGGAAGTTTTTTCCATGTAACGGGTTCGAAATGGTTCTCTGTACTTGATTTGAAATCTGGCTTTTACCAAATCGAGATGGAAGAAGCAAGTAGGAAACAAGTACTAGTGTTCATTGTTGATCTCATTGTTTTTTCCAAGACTCTTGAAGAACATGAATCTCGGTTGCTGCAGGTTTTCAACCGACTTAGGGAGTACGGGTTGAAATTGTTCCCTGAGAAGTGTCCTTTCTTTCAAACACCAGTGAGGTATCTAGGTCATATAGTCTCTCAAGATGGGGTAGAGACTGACTGGCAAAAGTTGAGGCCTTAAAGACATGGCCAAGGCCAACAAATTTGTTCTTGTAAGGAATGTGCGATTGAGAGAAAGCAAAAGCTGTCTGACAAATGGGAACAGGATGTTCATGAGGAAGTAAGCAGGAAGTAGTCAGAAGGCCTAGAACCAGACCAGGTGATCAGAATTTTGAATAAGTCTGTAGGACTGGAGATGAGCGAGGATGAATCTGACACGTATTGTACATGTGTACACACACTCTCATTTTGCATTGAAGAATTAAATATTGATGATAAAATGACAGGAAACATCACATTTCAAACGTATAAAAATATGTGTAGTTTTGAATAGCTGAGTGTAGCTCCGCCCACTGCTGATTGCGTCATTGCACGACGCGGGCTGATTCACTTGGTGAGAGACGTAATGGCGGACAGAGTGCATTTCTTCTGATTTCGTGAGTCTAGTGTTGAATTGGATGGAAAGAAAAGAATAAGAAATGGATTTAATGAAACACATGAGGTTAAAATTGTTGTCATGGAAGAGAAAGTTGTTTATTAAGTTGTGTTATTCCCATAAAGATAATTGAGGAGCTGAGCAATTTAATCTGGTGAAACCTGTTTAAAACGGCCTTTCTGTTTTGCATGGGAATTTATTCTAATTAATATCACTCTTTTCTTGGTGAGTAAGCTTATGTTTTTTTTATATGTTATATGGAGTTGTCACTTTTGGGAGTTAATTTTTGAGAGTTAGTGAATTGAAATAATACTGTGGTTATATGTTCAGTAAAAGTGTCTAAAGAAGAGGAAAGAGGTAAAATTAGTTCATTTATTGGTTAAGTTAAAGTTGTATTGTTTTAAGAGAGTTTATACTTGGGTATTTAGGTGATGAGTGTAGTGTTTGTAACATAGCTTGCATGAGGCCTATGCTAACCATGTGGTCTTGTGTGTTTTAGCTATAAGCTAATTATGTGCATTTACAACAATTGAAGGTGTTGTTCCCAACATTATTGCTATGTTCTGTGTAGAGATTGTAGATACATTTAGGAAAGCTGAAATGTCTTAATATTACTGCGCCTTTTGAAATGTTGAAGTGGTTAAATGGTAATTATTTTTTTATTAATTGTGCTTTTGCCTTGTTTTTGCAAGGTTGTTGTTTTTTTCCCTTTCTACTTTGAGTCTTTTCCTGAATTCTCCTTTGGAGTTGGACAAGAAGGTCCTGGACTGCTTAAACAAGTGTTGTTTCTGCCATAGGAAAAGAGCACAACGTTGGCAGGAACTGGCGAGCCAGAGCATTTCTGAACGGGAAAAATCCTTATTAATCACCGAAGCGGTAGGACCATTTCGGATGTTTCTGTGGACATTGTTACAGAAGATAGTATCATTTTTTTGCTTTTGAAGAACTGTTTCATGAACCTCATTCATCTCACGGACATTTAAATTGAAGGGTTAATTTATCTGTATTGTATTGTTGCTGTTTATTTTATTAAGCTAAGTTAAAGGGGTTGATTTCAATTTCAATTTCATTATACAGAGTATACTCTGGTATTATTTATTGTTTAAATAGAGTAAATCGAAAGGTTGAGCTCGGCCATAAACAAGCGTTTTCTAAAGAAAAAAAACATTTAAGAGTAAATTAAGTTAAAGTAAATTTTATTTCAATATTTATTTCCCAAATCAAAGAAAGCTGTATTTTGTGAATTATCTGTAACTTACATTTGTTGGTTTATATTGTTAATTGCAAATAAGAATTTATTTATTTTTGCTAACTAAGACTTGGTGTTTGTGATCATTTCCCTTGCCATCATTTCTGATGAAACCTTGTAACTCAATTTTTCGCCAAAATAGTTTTTTTTTCATGAATATTAATTATTTTTAGTGCAACATGTAACTTACTCTGTGCTATATATATGCTGTATTTGTCTTGGATACATTTGTACAATCTTTTTTTTTTTCATTTACATTTCAAGTGCATTTTTTAAAAAGTTTTTTTGCTCTCCTGAAAAAGTTGAAAAATTGAGTTACGAGGTTTCATCAGAACACCGACGACTGGCTTATGAGTTCATTTAGTTGTCACTTAGTGTTAAATACTAAAGTGGTTGTGGATACACAGTAGTGTTAGACCTGCTACAAATATCTTTGTTTCATACATTGGAGGACCAGAAACCAGTCTCAGAAACATTTGTCTGTCTATCTATGTGTCTGTATGTCTGTCCATATGATTTTGTTTTAGTATCATGCAAAACTGGCTCGACAGAATTTAATGAACCTTTGCCAGTCCTTCTGTATTTGCCTGAAGTTAACTATGCACCATAAATGAAGTCAAAATGCTTACCTCAGAGCAGACATTGCTTTGTCGGATGAATACAGCGTGTGCGAGGTGGAGCCAGAGCCAAGGAACAGAACCAATCAACACCACAGTTTACCGTAAATACACCGTGTGTGTGAAACACACAGAAATGACTACAATGCCTCTACAAAGCGCCCAGATCCTCAGGAAATGCAAACAAACGTGAGACAGCATGGCTTACTCCAAAAAAAGGAAATTGAAAACCAGTTTGTGGTGCTAATTAAAGCAGTAATGTGAAGCGCCACGATGAGATAACACCTCAGCAGTCCGAGGTGAGGGCGTGTACAATACCCGGACTGAAAGTGTTCTGAACTCAATAAAAATGTTGACTAAAAGTAAAACATATGAATAGTTGTTGAGTTTAATGATCTACTTTCGGCTGACGATGAAGGAAGTACAATTGAACATAAACAAGGCATAAGATTGGACATTCTTGGACTCCTTGGACATTAAAGCTGATCAGGCTATTTTTAACTTAGAGGAACGTTGTTTCATTTCACTGTACTGAACTGTATATGGTTGAAGCAACAATAAAAGTCTATTTGACTTGATTTGACTTTTTATCCTAATTAAATATCATTAAAATGTGTTGCATTGAATTTTGAAATAATTTTATGTGACACTTACAAAGAAAACATTAGTTAACATTGGTTATTAGACAAAACACATTTTCAAGGATAAATATCATTTAAATTGATCTTTTAATGTCTAACGGTGTTGATAAACATCCTGTGATGCACTGAAAGGGTCATTTGTACAAAAGATCTTCCAACTGGGAGGATGTTCCAAAACCCACATGTTACTGTCCAATAATATATATTACATTTTTAGAAATAAAGTTTTTTTTTTTTTCAAATTTGTCCCAGTTCTAATGACTAATAGATATAGTATATATAAGTAAATATAGAATTATACTTAAATATTAACAGTGTAACTTTTCTAACAAATTTATTCAATATAGTTACATACTGTGAGGAATAGAGGAAATGTGTCAATTACATTGATGATAAAATCTAAAAATATAGTTGGGATCAAGTTCCATTTTCATGTAGCTTTGATAGCTGTTTGATACAATACGTATTAAGGAGGAAACATTTATTTATTTTAGAAAAAACACCTTATAAAAAAGAACAAATATTGCTGCAAATAACAAAGGCTCTACTTGTCTACAATACCGGAGCCACAGGATTACAGTCAAGACATTTAGTTAGAATGCTGTGGTGTGAGTGTAAAACACAAACTCAACGTACAGATGTTCCCTACATAAATCTACATCTAATGTGAACTCCAGAATTTTCCTCACTTTATTTATAAATTATGCCTGTGATTACCTTTACAGTTCCACAGTATTTAAAAATCTTACTGTCAGTTTATACATTATGACTTACATCCCGTATATAGAACTAATTTTTTTTTTCCTACTGGTTATTATGACATAATTGTGCTAAACATCCAGTGACCCCAAACCCCACTGTACACTCATGGTTAAAGGTAAAAGCATGTTCACTTTGATGGGCTCTTTGATAGAAATGGTTCCATGTTCAAACCCTTGGTACGCTATTGTACAGTCCAATAGAGATACAAACAAGCTGGCATGAGACAATAACGTAGGATATCAGTTATAAGCTTTTAGTATATCATATGTTTTATCATATGTTTAATGGTGTGGATTTACAGCCATAAACTGGACTGTCCAAATAAAAAAAAAAGTGGACTCAACTGTCTTGAGAATCAGACTTCAGCTTCAAGGTTCGAGACTTGGCATAAATGTATAGCTCAAAGACTTAAGACTTGACTCAGACTTGCAGCTTAAAGTCTGGAAATGAGGCTCAGGCTTGCAGCTTATACATATTAGTGAGACTTGACTCAAATTTGCAGCTTAAAACCTTAAGATTTGACTCAGACATGCACCTTAGAGATGTGAGAACTGACATGGACTTGCAAACTGAAACCTGGCTTGGGATTTGCAGTTGACGTGATATGTACTTTGGACTTGTGGTTGAGAGACATGAGCCTTGGCTTGGACTTGCATTTTAGAGATCAGATACTTGGCTAGGACTTGCATATAAGAAACCCAGAGGTTGGAACTGACTTGCTGTTAAGAGACTTTGAATTGGACTTGCTCCTTGGAGACTCTAGGTTTTACCTGAACGCAGAGCTCAAAGACTTGAGACTTGACTGAAACTTTGAACTCAGAGATTTAAGACTTCTGTATCAGAGAGCCAACACTTGACTCAGGCTTGCAGCTCAGACACTCAAACATTGACTCTAACTTGTAGTCCTCATACTTGAGATTCGGCCCAGATGTACAGCTCAGAGACTTGGGACTTGACCCAAAGTTGCAGTTCTGGGACTTGGCTGAAACTTGCGCTCAGATTTGCTGCACATAAACTTTATACTTGCAGTTTACAGACTTGAAACTTACCTTAGACTTGTATAAAGTGTCTTGTCTAATTTTCAATCCAGAATAATCAAGGCAGAAAAGAACAACTAAATCCTTCTTTCTTTGTCTTATTTTACGTATTGTGCCTAATTTTTAAATCAGATGATTTCAGCAAAAGCGTCCCTCACAGTGCAGTGCTTGAACACCTCAACAAATAAATAAATAAATAAATAAATAAAGCAAAGTAGCTTAGAAACTACAAACCACCAACAACCGGATTGTGATAGTAACTTAATGACAATCTACAGACGATCCCATCCTCGTCCCAGATGAGGTTGTCTGGCATTGAAGAGATGATTGGTTGAGAGATGCTGGATGGGGCCTGACCAGAACTTGTCCGATCCTTTCTTTCTTACACATGGGTGTTGTGTGTCACATCACTGGCTAATGTAAATGACTTTTTGTTGATATTTGTGAAGGTAGTGGAGTGGGTGGTTCTCAGTGATGTTTCCATTGTATCCGGTCCTCTATGCCTGGGAGGAAGCGTCTGACACCGGGACTTGGTTCTGGTAGCTGGGTCCTGGAGTGGAAGTCCTTTTGCAACACTCCCTCTCAGCTCAGGTTTAGATGGGGGTCTTGGCAGTACGGCTGATCGACTAAGTGAAAGTTCTGGTCTGGATGGAGGCCGTGATAACGCTGCTGACTGACAGAGTGAAAGCTCTGGCTTGGAGGGTGACTGTGCCAAGGCTACTTGGCTACTGTCTAGTTCCTGTTCAGATGGAGAGCATGGCAGTGCTTCTGACGGCAGGAGCTCTGTTCTAAAAGGCTGGCAGGACAGCACTGATAACTGGCTTCCAGAAAGCTCTCTGTTAGAAGATGGTTTGTTGGAATGATTTTTAGATTGAAGTCGTAGTGGTAAAGAGGGAGTATTTTGTAAGGGCTCACTGGTTGCTTGAGGAAAGTTCTGGTTGAAATGTACAAAGCTGGTGGAGTGGCTGGTTCTGCTTGGGCTTCCTCCAGGTGGATCGCCTCTCTGTCTGGGTGGAAGGGTTTGGCAGCGGCTCCTGGACCTGGGGCCTGGATCTCGAGGTGGAGGTTCTTTTAGATTAAATTCTTGGTAATGAAAAGTGTCTCCTGGTTTTCCCTGACTATGAGGTACGCACTTATTTAAGTTAGGATCTGATGTCTTTATAGAATGGCAGTCTTTGTCAGGGCTAACTGGCTCACTGGTAGTAGATTCCGGTTCCTCTCTTGACAGGTTCTCCTTGTCTGCAGTCTGTAACTCATTCTCAGTTGTCTGGCTTTGCAGAATGACACTGCAGGCTGGCTCCATCTCTATGGTCTCCTCTTCTGAGGTGTTGATTGTTATATTGATGTTGTCAGGATGCTGTGATTGCTGTCGCTGCTTCTCTACCTCCTCACTAAGAAGAAGATCTAGCAGCAGGGCTTTTTCACGTTTCAGGCAATCCTTTAAACAGCGGGGAACATCTGGAATCAACCATGCCACCAGCATACTGAGGAACATTGCCAGGTTCTGAAACACACAAATGAAAAAAAAAAAAGATCCTGCCACCTTGTTAAAGCCAACTATGAACAGATTTTGTCGGATTTAAATTGCACTTGCAATGAAAATAATGTAAGGTCTTTCCCTTCTCCTGACTAACCACAGTTCTCCTGTTGAAAGAACAATTATACAAATCGGGGTTCCTAAAGGTTGTTTGATGCTGGTGATACCTTTCTAAAGGAATACCTTCTCTCCAGTTTTATTTAAGACAGAGAAATCCTTTAACACTTCTTCAAACTATCCCTCTGGAGGATTCCTTAAAGAGGATTATATCCAGAAACTCACAAAGGAGGCTTTTGTCTTCGGTTCCACTTTAGGAATGTAAAACCTTGAACTATCCAAAGAGTATTGGAAGAACCTCAAAGGTTTTTCTTTATTTCTTTTTCCATAAGAATTTAACAAAGTTCTAAACGAACCCTTTTTTTTTTTTTTTAAGAAAATCTTTTAAGGTATCTTAGAAATGTCACGTTTATTACACTTCTGTGTCTCTACACTGACCTGGAAAAAGATGACAAAGGCGAGTCGAGCAGCGAGCACCGACCAGTACTGCTTAGAGAGCTGATATGACTCTGGGGACCAGGGGGGGTCACGATAATCCTTATACCTGAAAGAGAAAGAGAAGAAGAAGAGCAGATGTGATTGTAACTGCTGTGATTGAAGAAAGCCTTCTGTGATCTTTGGGTCTGTGTGTGCACCTGCAGATACGGAGTTCCCGGTCGAAGCGTGTGCTGTTGGGCGCGGTGCCTGGCTTGAAGTTGCTGGTGTTGAAGTAAGCCAGAGTGTGGTCTATAAAGCCATGCATGGTCCCGGTCTCGCTGTAGAGACACCGATACACCATCCTCGGAATGAACTCTGATGTGAAGGAAATGACAAATGCCTGAGAGAGAAAGAGTTTAAGAATAAGAGTCAATATACAGTACAGTAAATGGCCAAAAGTATGTGCACCCCTGTTCATCAGACCCATAAGGCTTGTTTAACTTCACATTCCAGATTTATTATATAAGCTTCACTTTTCTCTTCTGAGAAGGCCTTCCACTAGATGTTGGAGTGTGTGTGGATGTGTGTTGATTCATACAGTATCTGTCATAATTCAATAAAACCAAATATTTTTGTTATTACTATTGCTCAGTAAACTAGTCTCGCCCCTACAGTAAGACCCAAAGGTTTATAAGATAGAAAGCTTGTGTTTGTTACACACATTTGTGATGACGGCAAACTTGCTGATGCCACTCAGGATGTTGTACCATATTCCTAAAAACAGGTAAAAAGAAAAAGTGCCAGAGATTAAACTATACTCATAAACATGAAAACACACGGCGAAACAGAAACACTTAATTCTCACCATATAAGGCAGTGCAGAGCGTATATGAGAGGATGAGAAGGGACAGACGTTGTACGAGTTGTATTATAATGCTATGAAGCTATAAAGCCAAAATAACATCCTACCGATCTCCTTCGCTCTGACGGCATCAGGCCGCCGGATTTCTGTTACAAATTTCGCTGCATCAAGTCGAATCTCGATGATGTTGTTGAGCAAAGCAAAGACGGGAGCGAGCGGGAACGAGGCCACGAAGAGCGTGACAAACCCATACTGGATAACTGCAGGGCAAACAGGAATATAATGAAAGTTTTGTCTAAAAAAATACTTAACCTCAGGACATCAAACTACAGCACACGTCCTTAATGACACATCTCTAATTAAACCTAATTAAATGATTAAAGTGGCATTAAGGTGACAGATGTCATGATCAGTGTCAGTGTGATCCCAGCATTCAGTGGTTATTAAATCTCAGTTCAGACGCACTCACTCATTTCCATATACTCCGGGCTCAGACCCTCGTACGGCTCCAGCTGGTAATCCAAGTCCCACCGCTGCCGGGGCCGGTTCGGGTCCTTGTCCTTCTTCTTCTTCTCTCCGCCTTCTTTATCCTCTTTATATTCACGATACATCTTCTTCAGCTTTCTGAAGTGCCGCAGAGAACCCATTACTCCCAACATCATCATGTATACACATTTCACATCATCACGTATACCCATATACACATCAGATATATAAAATGAAAAATAAATAAATAAATAAAAAGATCCACATCTTGTCTATTTTGTGCAGCTGCTTAGTGCAGTCAGTCACAGACGTACAAATGCCACAGCTCTTTGTGAACTCTGAAAGCACGCACGCCTGTACAGTATTCATCAAGATAAACAAAAAGAATGACGTCATTTAAATCTCATTGCCTTGTTTTAATTATTTGTAAATATTTCTTAATTTAAACACTGAATAATACAGTATTTGTCATTTCAAACTTGGTTGCCAAATATATATATATATATATATTATATATATATATATATATATATATATATATATATATATTTTTTTTTTTTTTTTTTTATTGTAAATGACCTCTTATGGCCCACTTGCAGTACCTTTAGAGCCCACTAGAGGACGACACTTGTATGGAAACACTGGTATGGACGAACATGTAGTTTCTTATAGAGCAGTGTACAGTCGTGTGAAGTTCAAGGTGCCAGATATCTACACGCACAGTTTAATTGACTGTACAAACAAATGAGTGTGTGTGTGTGTGTGTGTGTGTTAAAACTCACGGGATGGCGATCTCAAACACATTGTTCTGGATCAGCTGTTTCCCTAACATGATCATACCAAGCTGAATACACACTTCAATAAGGCAACCTGCAGGAGCACACTAACACACACACACACACACACACACACACACACACACGTTCATCTGACAATTTTGTTTTGAGGCAAATTAATCATATGACTAAGTTTGACCCTAATGGCTTCCCATAATCCCAGTGCAGTTACCCAGGAGTGTGTTGATAACATCACAGGTAATAAGTTGACTGTGGAAACATCACCAGGTGCTGAACGATACGTTTCTTTATGAAAAGCTTATAGATGGAAGCTCAAGCTCGAGTATTTTTACAAGGACACATTAAATGTAAGACGCTGGACTTGGCTGAGGGACATCATGACCCCTGGACATCAGCGAGTAACAGGACCTCGGCGTGACAGCACGTCGACTCACTGACCGATGGTAACTGCGCTCACTCACTCTGGCCGTGTTACACAGAAGGAAGACTTTTTGCCCCAGTGTGTGTTAGCCAATTGTGCTAGCCAAGTTTAACAGGAAGTGACGGACATGGTCTCCACTATAGGAGCAGACTCGGCTCACACTGTGATTACTGCTGCCATGCAGTTTACCATTCGACAGATTTAAGCTTAAAGGTTAACGTTTGTGATATAAAACTGCATGTCAGGTTTCCAGTTGTTCGTACGTTTCTTTTATAAGAATTTATAATACAAGTCAATCCGGGTGTTTTAAAATTGTGATTAATCGTGATTAATCTCAGACTACGAATGTGATTAACTAGATTAGTGTTTAATTGATTGCCAGCACTGATTCTCACCTCCTCCATGCGGAAATCTTTGAAGACGTACACGTAGTCACCTGGACGTCCTGCAAACCTGAAATCACCCAGGACGAGTTTTAGTCTGTAAGGCCGAGGCTTCGCACTGCTCACTAAAACACACATTACACGCTTATGGAAGTGTGTGTGTGCACGTACCTGTGGGTGGAAATAAAACAGTCTGACTGACCTGCCCTTAAAGAACGCCACGTAGAAGACAGGCGCGAACGCGTTCATGCTCTTCAGCAGGAACGTCTTCAGGATCAGGTGTTCCTCAAACGCTGCTTCCGTCTTCGGGATCTCTGGCATCACATCATGACAGGACACATGTCACTCGCTCGTATTCTTTCACTCGTCACCCCAAACAGGACAAGCACACACACACACACACACACACACACACACTGACTGACCTAGCTCTGTGATCCAGGCTGCCACAGCTCCGTATATCTCATCCAGCACCAGGACCACCAGCAGGTTGATGATGACGGCGGTGGTCGTCACGGTAACGCGCACATTGGCCTTGGCCTCGTGGTCAGGATTCATGGACATCACTGCGAACACGATGATGCGGTACAGAATGACTCCAGACACTGCTGACAGAGTGACCCCCACCTAGACACACACACACACACACACACACACACACAGTGTGTCCACACAGAGTGTGTGTGGTCGGTCAGTGATAAACGTAGTATATATACAATATGCAATGGCATGTGTTAAAAGCAATATACAAATAAAACTGAATTGAATTAAATTTATTTACACTGAGACGGACCATGAGGAGGACGGAGGAGATGTTGATGCAGCATCCCGGCAGCCGGTCCCTCCATGTCAGAGAGTCGGACGCAAACTACAAACCATCAAATATATTACTATATACATGTGTGTGTGTGTGTGTGTGTGAGAGAGAGGGAGAGAGAGAGCTCTCTTAATGCTGCTGTGTGTCTGTGTATGAACATTCTTTATATATAGAAATAAACATTACTGTTGAGAAATAAATCCTGTAAATGGAGGTGCACATGGCAGCGGAGGGATGAGCAGCATCATACTGCCCCCCCGTCCCACCCTGCTGCCCCTCCATCTGATCCCCTGCCCTCCCATGAGTCACTCTGATTTACCATGTGTCTGTGATTAGTGGAATTTTAATCCTGATCTGACTTTAATCCCACATGATCTAGAGTCTGAAACACCCCAGGTCTAATCTCTCTCTCTCTCTCTCTCGTCCAGTAAAGTTCTTATATTGTCTACAAAATTATTGTAAAAAAAATCCTTAAATTTTTAGTTTAAATGTTTAATATGGTTAAATATTAATTTCAGGGTAAATGTCAGGGAAACACCTGAACTCTCACACACACACACACACACACACACACACACACACACACACACACACACACACACACACACTATGGCCCAGTGGCAGCTGGTGGTTTTAAAAGTAACAGCTGAAGCTACAGGACCTAACTCCTGTACACAGAGGTGTGTGTGTGTGTGTGTGTGTGTGTGTGTGTGTGTGTGTGTGTGTGTGTGTGTGTGAACGCATGTGTGTGTTAATATTTGTGATGTGTATGTGTGTACAATAGGCCGCAGATGCTGGAAAATAAGCCTCACACTATGATGTCACTGAACGTGATGTCACTGAAGGTGTCACTGAATATAACGTCACTCAATATAAGGCCACACAGAAAGTTATTAATCATTTTTCGGCGTACGTTTAAGACATTATCACGTCTGACCCATTTGAGATATCGAAAATCCCTCCGCAATTTTGCATCCTCAATGTCTTTAGATCTCTTTGGCCCAGTTTGGTAGCGATTGTATAATTTCCCTAGGAGGAGTATATCAAAATCCATCGGGTGCGTTTTTGCGAACGGCCCAAAATAACCGGCCCCCTGTTGAGTTTAGCCCAGGACATGCAGCGCAGGAAAGCCCAGGAAAGTTGTTCGGCTCGATGAGCTCTAATTGTGTACCGAGTTTCGTGTGTTTATGTGAAAGTGTGTATGAGCTATGCAGCAAAATCTCACGTGGGGGGCCCCTGGGGGCCCCGTGACTCTCAGGCATCCTGATGGCAGCAGATTCCAACCTGTCTGCCAAGTTTCATGAGTTTTTGAGCATGTTAAGACCCCGAAAA
>QNUK01000543.1:259230-281730 GCA_013621035.1 Clarias magur | reverse complement strand
ACAATTTATTTTATTATACATTATTTAAATACATATATTTGTAATATCTATTGGAGGTACTAATGGTGATAAAAACAAAAATAAAATGAAATAGAATATTGCTTTTTTATTATTGAAAAAAAACATACTTTTTATTTTACAACATTTTCAACACATTCCCAGAACTCAGCTAAATTTAATTAAGAGCAAATACGAACTAAAAATAAATCAACAAAATTATAAAAATGCTAGAATGTTTTTTTCCATAAAAAGTCAATTAGTTTATATTTTATAAAATTTAATTTTTTAATTATTAAGGACAAAGCCTTGTGCTCAAGTTATTATTAGCACCCAAGCACTATAGGGTGTGTAGGACCTTCTTGTTTTCCTAAGGATTATTTATTTCATTTTTTCCCACTGTTTTGGAGTTTTTAGGGGTCTTAACATGCTCTGAAAATGACAGTGAGAACACATTAGTCACGCGGCCTCACTCCAGTACAGCGCCCTGGGGGACGCGGTGGAACGGGAGAGTCGCTCACACACTCAAGTCGAGTCAATTTTATTTATATAGCGCTTTTAACAATTGACATTGTCGCAAAGCAGCTTTACACAATAAAAAAAAAAGGAAGTTTTTATGCAATGTGTATGAATCAAAATTATCAGATTGTCCCTGATGAGCAAGCCGAGGGCGACGGTGGCAAGGAAAAACTCCCTGAGATGGTAACAGGAAGAAACCTTGAGAGGAACCAGACTCAACAGGGAACCCATCCTCATCTGGGTGATAACGGATAGCAGAGAATGATCAGCATAATAATGTGTACTGGAAGTTCAGTGTAACAGGAGATGTGTTAAAATTTAAATTAAAAGGAGTCCAGTTTGTTCCCGGAGGCTCAAGTAGACTGTAGGAGATTCCAGTCCTGAGCTATCGAACAACTGAAGTCACAGGTCCCCAGAGCATCAATCGATGATAGGACAGTCTTCATGGAAACCATCCCCAGCCACCAAGCGCATCCAGGCAGACCACACGGGGCATCCATGTGACGGGATCTCCAACCAGAAGCAGGACTCCAGACGGCTTCAGAGGGCAGAGGGGTCTGGATCACTGGCAACTCAGGAGCCAATATAGCTCGACAGAGAGACAGAGAGAGGAAAGGAGAGAGAGAGAGAGAGAGCAGAAAGGAGAGAACAGAGAATAAGGAGAGATGGCAGTTAGGTCTGGTCACAGTCAACATGTATAAGGTGAATGTATATTAGTGCACAGTGCAAGCAGGGACTCCGGCAGGACTAACTATAACAGCATAACTAAAAGGGAGAGCCAGAAGGAAACACAAACATGAGGGGGAACTGAGATGTAAAGCAACCAATCACCTCACCGTCAACAAACCTGAGTGAACAATGAGAGTGGGGAGGACAGCATCTAAACATAGCAGTTCACCAGAATACTCTACGTCCATGAGTCCCCCAGATCTGCTCCTTTACCTAAGGTTAATCTATTTACAAACATGCTGCGCTAAATAAATAGGTTTTTAGCCTAGACTTAAACACTGAGACTGTGTCTGAGTCCCAAACATTAACAGGAAGACTATTCCATAACTTTGGGGCTTTGTAAGAAAAAGCTCCGCCCCCTGCTGTAGTTTTAATAATACGTGGTACTGACAGGCAGCCTGCATCCTTTGATTGAAGTAGGCGTGGCGGATCGTAAGACACTAACAGTTCACTCAAATACTGCGGCGTGAGACCATTTAGTGCTTTAAATGTCAAAAGTAGTATCTTGAAATGGATGTGAAATTTCACAGGGAGCTAATGCAGTGTAGATAAGATAGGTGTGATGTGCTCGTATCTTCTGGTTCTAGTGAGGACTCTCGCTGCTGCATTCTGTACTAACTGAAGCTTGTTTATACACCTAGTTGAACAACCAGACAGTAAGGCGTTACAATAGTCCAACCTAGAGGTGATAAAAGCATCAACTAGTTTTTCTGCATCATTTAGTGACAATATGTTTCTTATCTTGGCAATATTTCTAAGGTGAAAGAAAGCTATCCTGGTGATATTATCTACATGAGCTTCAAACGAAAGGCTGGAATCTATAATCACACCGAGGTCTTTAACTGTTGCACTTGATGGAACAGAAAGGCATCTAAAGTTACAGTGTGATCAGAAAGCTTACTTTTAGCTACTTGTGGTCCTATGACTAGAACTTCTGTCTTATCAGGATTAAGCAGAAGAAAATTAATTAACATCCAATCTCGTATGTCCTGCACACACTGCTCAATTTTAGCAAACTGGTTTTTCTCATCTGGTTTTGCTGAGACATATAATTGTGTGTCATCAGCATAACAATGAAAACTAATACCATGTTTACGAATTATGTTGCCCAGAGGAAGCATGTAAAGGGAAAAAAGCAGTGGGCCTAAAACTGAGCCCTGTGGAACACCAAACTCCACTTGAGAACATGAGGAATGGTCACCATCTAAATCTACAAACTGATAACGATCAGTCAAGTAGGATCTGAGCCACAAGAGGGCAGTTCCCTTAATTCCAACTTCCTTTTCTAATCTGTGAAGGAGAATACTATGATCAATGGTGTCAAAAGCTGCACTGAGGTCCAGTAACACAAGTATAGTGACGCAACCCTGATCAGAGGCCCATAGGAGGTCGTTTACTACTTTAACAAGTGCTGTCTCTGTGCTGTGATGAGGCCTAAATCCTGACTGATACAGTTCATTTATGCTATTTCTGTGTAGATGTGAACATAGCTGCTGTGATACTACCTTTTCCAAAATCTTGGAGATAAACGGAAGGTTTGATATCGGCCTGTAATTAGAAAGCAGACAGGGGTCAAGGTCAGGTTTCTTGATTAGCGGTTTAATAACGGCTAATTTAAAGGATTTGGGGACGTACCCACTACTGAGTGAACAGTTAATTACTTTCAACAGGGGTTCTATTATTGCTGGTACTATCTGCTTGAGAAAATGTGTCGGTATAGGATCTAATATACAGGTTGACGATTTTGAAGAAGAGATGAGTGAAATTAGTTCCCTCGCTTCAAGGGGAGTAAAGTGTTCTAAGTTCTGATGTGATGTGGTTAGATCATCTGAATTATTTAAATTGTCTGGTTTCAAAGCCTGAATTTTTTGCATAATATTTATGATTTTGTTATTGAAAAAGTTCATGAAATCCTCACTACTGCATGATGTTGTTGTGGAGATTTCTGCAGTGGTCTTGTTTTCCCGCGAAATTTCCTCGTCTGTTTGTAACAGCGTTTTAGATTATATTTTGTTTAGTTTTTTATAATTATATATTTTTCCCGTTTTAACTAAATAACAAACTAGTTTCTACACTTTAATACTACTGGACTTTATCCGGTTTTTTGTGCTTTTTGGGAGAACGCGCGCATCATCTGAACGACAACAAGCGAATCTATCAGCATATAATCACAACTTCGGCACTGGTACGTTATCATGTCTACCATTCAGCTCGCTCAGTGTGTGGAGTGCAGGATGTTTAGACCTTCTTCCTCCGTCATTAGTGATCATTTTATTTGTGATAGGTCTGTGTTAGTTAGCACCCTGACGGAGAAGATAGTAGCATTAGAGGAGCGCATCCAGACTTTAAAGAGGGTTAGAAAGCGCGAGAGCAGCGTTAATCCTGTAGTGGAAAGTCTGGGTGCCACAGGTGGAGATAACCAGCCCCCGACTCCGGCAGTAGAGCCTCACAGCGGGGCGAGTGGGTGACGACTCGGCGGCATACTCGTTCAGCCAAAGCTAACGCTAAGGCTAGCCCACCGGAGCACACCTCTTCTGCGCTTCACGTGTCCAACAGGTTCGCTCTCCTCAGTGATGCACCCGCTGAGAAACCTGAAAGAGCTCTGGTTATAGGAGACTCTATACTGAGACATGTGAAATTAGCTCGGCCTTTAGGGGCGCCAGCGGCAGTGGTCAGGTGTATCCCGGGAGCCAGAGCACCGGACATAGCAGGTAATCTTAGGGCTCTAGGTCAGCATAGGTTCTCTAAGATAGTGGTACATGCTGGAGCTAACGATATACGCCTTCGTCAGTCAGAAGTTAGTAAGAGTAACTTTACAGAGGTGTTTAAAATAGCGAAGGCGATGTCCGAAGAAGTAGTTTGTGCTCTGGTCCCATCCCAATGAGACGTGGCGACATAGCTTACAGCAGGTTATGGTCGCTGAACCGCTGGATGTCCAGGTGGTGCTCCGAAAACAACGTGGGCTTCATAGACAACTGGAAGACTTTTGAGAGCAAAACTGGCCTGTTAGGGCGGGACGGTGTCCATCCCACTCGGGAAGGTGCTGCTCTCATTTCTTGTAGTATAGCACATAGTCTCAGAAGAGGCCGAGTTAATCGGTGACAATCCAGAGCCAAGGCCAGGGAGCAGACAGACAGGCTAAACCGACCGTCTGCTAGCTGCATAGAGTCGTCACTCAGGGTTCATCAGATTGAGACTGTGTCTGTTCCCCGAGATAAACATAAACATGCATTTAGAAAGACTCAGAAAGTCTGTTTTAGTAATTTAATTAACATAGACACCACAAACTCAGATCACACTGAATGCGCAGCCAGCACTTCTGATCTGAAGCTAGGACTGTTAAATATTAGATCTCTCGCATCTAAAGCAGTTATTGTTAATGAAACTATCACAGATCAGGAGCTTGACATATTATGTTTAACAGAAACCTGGATTAAACAGGACGAGTATGTGGCTCTAAATGAAGCGAGTCCTCCTGGATACAGCTACATACACCAGCCTCGGCTAACTGGTAGAGGAGGAGGAGTCGCAGTTATTTATAACCATAATCTGTCTCTCGTACAAAAAACACAGTTTTAAGTCTAAGTAAATGTTAAATGTTAAATGTTTTATTTTTATATAAAGAACTGAAATTTCTGTAAAGCTGTTTAACAAGGTGTGCTTTTAGAGGTGCTTAACAAATAAACAAATAATAAACAAATAAACTTTAATTCATCTCCACAGTGAGGGTATTTAGAGGGAATTCAATTTCAAACCCAATAATATCTAAGTTGTTGTGCTATAACTATATTTAACCTTTTTCAGCAAAATAACTTCAACATGCATAATATTCACTTTTTAAACTCACAATTATCATATCACTTCAATCATAAGCATGTAAATTCCTTAACCTTTGATGTGATTCATGTGGCACTGGCACAAAATAAAAACAGATGACACCAAATGAGTTGTAAATGAGTTTATTTTGTATTACTTGTTATCTTCTGTTAGCTCAAAGTATTTTTTTTTTTATTTTCTAATTCTACTTTATAAAATTATTTACTCTAGCAACTTTTCAAAATTTAATGATATGAAATTGTTCAATCAAGTCTAAAAATAACACAATGCACTGATCTATGTTGATATATGTGAATGTTTTTTTTTTTTAAGATACATTACTCCCCTAACATGATGTAAAAATCTACTGGTTTCAAAAACAGGAAAGAAAGAGTAGCACCTAAAAATGGTGTATGATAATCAGAGACACCCGCAAATAAAACTGATTAGGTAAGTGATAACATGAATAATATTCCCAAACCCTATTTTAGTCTAATAGTTTTTAATATGTGTTTGAAAAATAAGTAGTTTGTATGAAAAAGAATTGACCACCATAGATGCGGCTTTAAAAGTGTTAAGGACGGGACATAAAAGAGCTAGAAGTGGAAGAGAAAGTGTAAGTGGAGCTGGAGGTGTAATCCACGCTGCCTCTGCGTGATCCACTCCTGGATCCGGATCTAGATCCAGTGCGGGAACTTGATCCGGACCCGACGTTATAGGGGCTGCTGATACCCTTGGTGGACACAGATGTGGCTTGCAGCATTTTCATTCCATTGTTCTCCTCCACCATGCAGTTATCCATTGCCTCTTTATATGAAATCTTCAGCTTTGTTTTAGGGCAGGTCAAGGTCTTCATGTAGTTCCTGGTGTCCTGCAGTTTCTGGGCTCCTTTACCATCAAGCCATCCTCTTCGAATGGCTTCTTCGATGCTGATTCGCTTACCACTTCCTGGTTCCAGCAGTCCCCCGGTCAGGTACTGGAATTCCAGGAACCTCTGCCCAGCCTCATATGGCAACCATTTCTCTTTAATGGCCTCTGCAGCAGACATTCTCCTTTTGGTCTTTACATCCTCAAATCCAGCGTAAGCTTTGTAAGCTGGTTTGAGCTTGCTGGCCATTTCATCATCAATGATGCTCTGATGTACAGCATTCTGCAGAGTGAGCCTTTTACCAGTGGAAGGGTTGATGATACCTCCAGTGCACGCCTGGGCCTCTAGGAGCCGCTGGGCCGTGATCGTGTCAACTATTCCCCGGCGCTGAGCTTCAGTGATTGTGATCTTCTCCAAGGTTTCACTGTCGAAAATGGCTGCCACCGGGCTCTGGTCATCCAGTATATCAGAAGGAGGGGAGAGTGTGATCGAAACATTGGCAAAGCGTTGGCGGACTGTCGGAGAGGACGGTGTGACATCAGTCGGGCTACTGCAGGTTGTAAAATCTTCTGGAATGCTGGTGCAGATGGAAAGCTCAGAACTTGTGGTTTTGCTCGAAAAAAGATTAGCAAACTGAGTGAGCGTGAGGGTTCCTGAGCGGTACTGGTCTAAGGCACTTTTCTGAATAATGCCTCTGTCCAGGGAGTCCTGGACATCATATTGTGTACCTGTTTTGCGGTCAACAATAACTAGCCGGGTCTTGCCAGCTGAATCTGTGATGGTGATCTCCTCCCACTCACATTCTTGTTCTGAAAGATTAAGAAATGTGTCATAGTCAATCAGCTCCCTATGATAAGCCTCACGAACTGACATCTCTTTGCCTGTCTCTGGGTCTACGATCACCACTCTCCTCTTGCGAAGAGTGTTCTTTTGACTCGACTGCTGCTTGTTCTTGTTCTTGTCCTTTAGAGGCAGCAGGAGCAGACCAGTCTTGGGATCTGATATACATCTCTTCTGCAGCTGCAGATAAGTCAGATTTTCATGAGTGTTTGGGTCAAAAAAGCCTTTTGTGTCATCACCTTCGTATGTCAGAATATCATTCATCTCGCGGTCAAAGTAACCTCTACGGTAAGCCACTTCCACATCAATACGATGGCTCTCTTTAGGATCAATAATGCCACCACTGGCTATTTGAGCCTCGAGGAGCCTAATGCCATGCCCCTTTTCAATAAGCTCTTTCTCAATAGCTTGAAAGAGTGAGATGATCTGCCCTGTACCGGGATCACGGTATCCAGTGACGGCCTTCTCAGCAGACAGGAGTTTATCTTTAAATTCTTTTCCTACTAGACCTCTCTTCCATGCCTCCTCCACTGTCAAGTAGACATTATTGACTGGATCAATCATGAAGCCTGATGCAGCCTGTGCTTCCAGAAGTTCCAAAGTTGTTCCTGGACGGAGAAGATTTTCTTTCTTGGCCTGGTAGAAGGGCAGGACCCTATCCTGAGCCTCATCATAAATTCCAGCAATGCAGCCAGAGCCAGATAGGTAATTTTTCAGCCTATTTTCAATATCTTTTGTTGTGAGCATGCCTCGTTCAACTTTGTCTAAATCTCCCTTATTAATTAGATTGGAATCTACAAGCTCTTTGAGTGAGACTTGGCCACGTATTCCTTGCACGTACTTTGAGTTTTCACTTACAGGGAGTAGAAGAAGACCAGTTGCAGGTTCTGAGACACACTTCCTCCTCAAGTCACTGTAGCTGATCTTTTCGCCACTTGCTGGATTGATATAGCTAACTGGCTTTTTGTTCAGTGCTCGATAAAGCTCTTCATCTATCAAGCCACGATCTAAGGCAGCATCTTTGGGTAGAAACACGCTCAGCACAGGGTCAACTATCCCTCCCACAGCTTCTTGAGCCTGGAGCAGCCGGATTGCCCTCTCTTTGTCAAGTTGTCCTTTCTTGCATGCCTGTCCAACGGACAAAAGCTTTCCTGTAAATGGATCCTTAAAGCCTGTACAAGCTGCCTCAGCCGTAATGAGGACATCCCTGTCCTCTGTGTCAACAATGCCCCTTGAGCAGGCTGTATCAACTGGCATTTTCTCATTAAATTTTGGATCAATCATATGGCCAGTAGCGGCTTGAGCTTCAAGCAACATTATGGCACTCTCTGGACTTAAGAGATTTTTACTTTTAGCTTCAGTTATTGGCATTTTGTTCTGAGAACCTTGCTGAACACCTGCAATAACGCCTGTACCCTTAAGATTGGGCTGGATTTCAACTGAAACATCAGACACTGTGATCTGGCCCTTCAGCAGCTTATCTAGGGTAGATTTATTAATTATGCCACAGTCGCTTAGCTGGTGAGCCGTTACCTTTCGGCGAATACCATCAAAAACAAGCTTTGATAGGTCAATTGTGACAGCTTTCTCATCCGTCTGCGTCTGCTTAGTGGAGCCACTTGGACGTTGCTGCAGCTTCTTCAGCTCTCTTTCCAGAGCCTCTCGCTTGCGGGTGAGTTCAGACACTTCGTACTCGGATGTCTGTAGTCGAGCCCGGTATCGTTCCTCCACGCTTCTTAGCTCAGCAGTCAGTTTCATGAGGTCATTGTGCAGTGAAGACCTGTCCCTCTCTGCCTTGTCTTTATCTGCCTGGCACTGTCTAATCTGGCCATCCTTCAACTCATATTGACTTTTCCAGTAGTTAAAATCCTTGCGCAATTTGTCGAGTTCCTCCTGGAGGCGCTGCTTCTGACGTGTTTCTGTTTCTAGCGACATCTTGATGCGACTCAGCTCTTCTTCGGAGCGCTGTTGCTTTCCTTTGTCCATTTCCAGGAGCCTAAGTTTGGCCAGAAGACTATCTTTTTCTTGTTGGATCACTGTGTATTTTGTCTGAGACTCGTGGATCGTCAGAGATGTCTAGAAGAAAAAACAAAACAAGAACATGATATTATTATCCATTTAACTACTTACTCCATGATATAAACAAACACACTGCTAAGCATGAAGCATGAAAGCAGAAGCATGAGGCATGAAATAAATTTAAGAGTCTTGGTAAAGTGGGTGATCTGGTTACAGCAGGGTGATAAAGCAAAGTGCAAAAGTGTAAATAAGCGAAAGCAGCATTTACAGAAATCTGGTGGATTTGATAATGTAATTTATCCACAAAAATACCTCCATATATTGCTTTTGGATTTTGGCTATTTCCGCCTTTAAACTCTCTCTCTCTTTTGACAGCTCACTAATTTGGGCCTGGAGCTCTAGCCCTCTCTTATTTGAGCTCTGAAGCTGGAGCTGTATGGCCGACAGTTGGGCCATATGTTCACTGTCGCTGCTGGTTTTGTTGCTCCGTAAGTCATCACGATCCTGACGTATACTCCTCAGCTCCTCATCTAGCTTCAGCCTTTCTTTGGTGAGGTTTTGAGTAAGACTCTTGAGCTTCTCAATTTCATTCAGGCTTTCATTCAACCCTCGGCTCTTCTCCTCTATGGTCTTGGACAGAGTCTCGTTGCGCAGGTTGACCTCCCGGACACGGGCCTGCTCTTGAATGAGCTGCTGCTGCAAGGCTTTCAGCTCTGCTCCCAGTCTGGTAAGCTGCTCAGAGGTTACCATGTGTTCCTTCTGACATCTGTCCAGCTCCTCCTGGACACGACGGAAGTCCTGTTCATGCTTTCGGCTGACAGAGCTCTCTTGCTCTTTATGAACACGGAGAGTGTTAATGGTAGATGTGTATTCTCTGCACAACTGGTTCACCCTTTCCAGCTCGGATTCTATTCTCTTTCTCCTTGTAAGTTCATCCTGGTTGCCTTTTTTCTCTTTCTCCAGCTCAGCCTCGAGATTGTCTATCATGACCTGCAAATCCTTAATGCGAGTCTGCAGCCTGGTAGCGCTCTGCTCCGCTTTACCTTTTTCACTTGCTTGCTTTGCCATCTCAACCCGAATAAGGTTTGCCTCTTGTTCTGTGATTTTTAGCTTGTTAATTATTTCCAAGGAGGAAGTGTGCTTTGCAAGCAAGTCTGCTTCTGACTGACGAAGTCTTTGGTTCTCTTGTTCCAGAGATTTTCTCTTCCGTGTCTCCTCATCCAGACTCTGAGTAAGGACCGAAATCTTTCTGGCATTTTCTTGCGTTCTGTTGCTGGCCTGTGCGAGTTCGTCCCTGTACCTGGTCTCAAGTTCGGTTCTCTCTCGTGTGATCGTTTGAACATGTATCTCTAGTTCCTTTCGCTTCCTGTTCTCCTCTGTTCCTGAGGATCTTTGTTGGTGTGCTTCCTGCTCAGCCCTCTTTCTGGCGTCTTCCATTTGGCTCATTGACAACTGAAGCCTCCTGAGCTCCTCTTCAAGATCCCGTTTCTCATCCATGAGCCTATCTAGCTGCAGCTTCAGGGTAGCACTGTCCTCCTCTTTTTGCTGTGTTGCCATTAGCATGCTGGTTTTGGTCACGTGGATCTCAGACTCATATGTTTTTTTTAGAGTACTGATCTCCTGGTTCAACTGGTTTCTTACCTTAGAGGTTTCAGATTCCGCTGCTCGGCGTCTGGAGGTCTCGTCCTCCAGCTGCATCTTCATTCGCTCAATCTCCCGCTCTTTGTCCTTGATGGCCTTTTCAAAGTCTATCTTGGACCAGTTAAGTTCATCCAGCTCTTTCTGTCTCTTGCGGATGGCAGCCTCGAACTCCTGTTGTTGGCTGGTGTAACGCTCCTCAGCCAGCCTGCGACTACGTTTCTCCTCCTCAATAAGCAGTGTAAGCCTTGCCACTTGATCATTTAAGTCTTTTAGCTGATTTTGGGTGCTGTCCAGGTTGTCCTTAGCTGCATGGTATCTCATAACCTCAGTGCTCTTCACTTCCTCCATAGAAATTAGCTGTTCCTTAGATTGAGAGAGCTCTTGTTTGTAACGGGCCAAGACATCCTCCAGGGACTTGTTCTTTTGCGAGCGATCCTGCAGGTCGTCCCTCAGACGCCTTAGTTCTTCCTCCAAAAGGTCAATTCTAGTGTTTCGAATCTGAAAAGAAAGGAACACATTGCAGGTGGTCATGTTAGGTGTTACATAAATGTAACCATAACTATAAACCAATTATTAGTCATTAGTCATTCTCTTTTTTTGTGCACCATACCAGTGTTGATTACTTCCTTGTAAAAGTGCTTTACTCATTACTAAACATATCTTGTCGCTCATTAGCCACATAACACACAGGACTTACCTTTAGCTCCTCCATGCTCCTCTGCAGCTCACCTAGAAACTTGTAGTAGTCAGTCGAGCGAGTCAGTAGCTCGATATAACGAGTCTGAATATCTGCAGCCTGATGTGGAAAAGAAAGAAGGACAATGAGTATGAGTCTTAAAATGAGTCCTATCGAGTCCTGTAGAAATAAACCTCGACCACCACTTTATTTATGAAGCACACTGACAGCCTTTAGCCCTGCAGTCACATGTCAGTAAACATCCATCTGAAGGTAATTTAATTAAATAAACTAATACACTAATTTGTGTGAGTGTTGGTTTATCATGCAGGTAAATGACATGTTCTCAAGCACAAACGTTTTTTTTTTGTACAGAACTGTAGACCACACATGCTAGGGTCCATGGTTCGAGGAATCACTTTACAGTGCCATACCTAATTTGCATACAATCGAGGAATTAAAATATCGCGAAATCAATTAATTAACGCTGCAGTCTGTCAGTCATTAGTGTGAATGTAGTTTAAAATCTCAACACTGCATAATGAACTTTCAAGGCTTAATCCTACACAACGTAATCACCTTGGATTGCTTTTTTTTAATGACGTGGGCATAAACCTGACAGGCTTTTCGTAAACATAATGAATGGAATGAACGTAAGATGAAGAACTTTGCTGAAGTGTGACTTTTTACATCAGTACTGTACTAATTCAATTAATAAATTAATAACTTTTATGACATTAGTTAATATTTGGAGTAAAGATTTGATGGAAAAACTTATAGGTTTAAACAGAATTGAGGTGGTGAAGATTTTTAGATCCGGTATTTATTAGATAAATGAACATTTCAACTAGCGCCTCTCCGAACATCTTGAAAAACTCTGCAATTTTTTCCGTACATCATGTATAGTTTATCTGGAGTGCGGTTTACAGAGTAATGTCTTGTTAGCTAGTGAAGGGTAGCTACCCCTGGCTAACACCTGGGTATTGGCAAAACACGGGTTATGGTTATGTGAACGAGGCTGAGCTGTGTACCTCCTGGTTGACAACGGTGGCTGGAGACTGAAGCATGGTTCTCTTGATGGGAATGTTGAGCAGCGTCTCCAAGCCGGCGCTGTAGGACGCCAGCTCCAGCTCGTAATCCTGATCAGGGGGTGAAGTCAATAAATATGTTCTGTAAGGTATAACAGGGTGTGTGTGTGTGTGTGTGTGTGTGTGTGTGTGTACCTTTATGGAGGCAGCACAAGTGCTTGCTTCCTTCTGTACTTCATCCACTTTGTCCTTCTTTCCCTTGATCTCAGAGTGCAGCGTCTGCACGCACACACAGCCATACAGTCATTTAGAGAAAGAGAGTGTGTGTATGTGTGTGTATGTGTGTGTGAGACTAACCTTATGTTGGTTGAGATGGTCGTTCAGGTCCTGCACAGAGTTCAGCTTGTAGGTCTGCAGTGTGTCCAGGCGACGACTCGACTGGTCGATCCACTGGTCAACGTGCGAGCTGGTCTGTTTGTACTGGCCCAGCTGCTTCTCCTGTTTCTCCAGATCACCCAGCCTGACACACACACACACATTGATCATGAAGCTCTGTTCTGGATGGTCCTGTATCATGTGCCAAACCGTGTGTATAGGTGAGGATGTGTCTGCTCTCTCTCTCTCTCTCACCTGGTGTTGATCTGGATGTCGATGCGATCCCAGCGTTTTTTCATCTGGTCCACCACTTCAGAGAACTTGGCCAAGTCCACGTCACACTGGTGGAAGCTCTGATCGATCTGTGAATTGGCCTGAACAGCCTGATCCAGGTCTTTCTCCATCGCACGCAGAACCTCCTTCCTCTGCTCCAGGTCTATCTTCATGTTCTGTACATGAGTGAGTTGTTCTGGTCAATCACGTTTATGACACAGAGACCTTCCTCTTGTCCCTCCAGCATACTTCAATGTTAAAATGTGGAGCTCCTATACAAAATCTACAAATGTTGTCAGGTGTGTGTATGTGTGCGTGTGTGTCCACCTTGAGTGTTTTACGGTAGTCCTGCAGGTCACCAAGGTCCAGAGAGCTTGTCTCTTTCTCCGTCAGTCGAGCTTCATGAACTTTGATAATGTCCTCAGCACGAATGAGGCTCTGCAGGAGACCTCTCAGAGCAGAGAGCCTGAAACACACACACACACACACACATACAACATTAAAAAAGCACACAACTGAAAACTTTACAAATATTACCATATAACAAAGCATATAGAAAGCTCAAAAATCACATGGAGAACACGAGAAGAAAGTAAGGGAAGTGTGGGAGAAATCAGGTTTCTCTCAAAGTTTCTCCTCAGAGTAACATGTGTAACATGTATGGAAGGAGTCTCCACCATCAGCGTGTTGTAACACGTTTTCACATATCTTCAGGACAGAGGAGTTTAACTTCTTTGCTGCTTCTCAGTAACATTACAAGCTGTGACTTTTGTCTTGGTATCTAAGAGACCTGGGGAAATCACCTGGTTCTTTGACGTTCCTCAACATTAATGTAACATCACTGTTCTGTGTGAGACCAGCTTCTTCTGGAAAAAGAAGGACGAAGGTCCTGAGGTAGAACTGCCAACTAAGAATGCACTTCTCACCCTGACCGAATCTGAGTGAAAGCCTGCTGTCTTTCAGAATCCCTTTAAGCTACAAAAACTTCTCATTGTGTATGACCCACTAAAATTTCAAATTTATGAATGAGATTGTTCCCATCAGTCACTGAATGGAAGAACTTTTAAAAATCCTCTCGTCGAGTGCCTGATGGGCATGGTGCTGGCTCTTTATTCTCAACATGACCCGGCCATCCAAAAGTGTCACTTAACTGACTAAATCATAGTGTGGTGTGAGGACTCTGCTGATGTCCTCATAACCAAAGCGCTGAGAGGGCAAATTCCACAAGACAATGTGAACACCTCCCCGATTACAAAGAGCAGCAAGAAGAGACTTCATTTTCCCTGACTAAGGAGTGAAGGCTGGAGACACACCCTAGATGAAATGAAGCAAGAATGAACCGTGTTTAACCTCAGTGTCTAAAAATAAACAGTGATCCTCTATAACTTCTGAGCTGTGTGAGGACACACCACTAATAACTGACTATAGGGGCAAAAAAAATAAAAAAAATCAGGACTTGATGAGAAGATGAGAACTCTAAGACCATGGATATTGTGTTCATGGAAAGAAGTTTATGAGGAAATTAACAAAAATGCAGAAAACCAGCCAGCATGCTTCCTAGAAGTTCTAACAGCTTTCTGTTCACTCAAAGACCATAAGGCTGCTTTTACACCAGGTGTGACTGATTCGTCCCATGTCCAGGTATGATTGTGTCTCCTCTCCTCAGTCCTTCTCCAAAGCTTTCACATTAGTAATATTGTTACCGAGGGCAGTTGTGTATCTACACTCCTCGAGGCAGCAGGCGCCAGGTTGAACCTAGTTGGTTTATTGCAATTCACCAATAAACACAGAGGAGAAAAGCTGACCTTCACTCTGCACCTAACATTATTGATATTTTGGAGGAAATGTCAACAGCAATACTACCGGCTGCGTTCCTACTTCATGAGCTCTGACCGTACAGTTCAGAGGATGATATTGGTCTATTAAGCATATCGGAAACCGACATGTTGATGATGTTGTGGTCTAAACAGCAGTTAATTACCATGACCAGGTACAGTATCTAATTAGAACTATGCCCAAGGACACCATACCGTGCTTAAGTGGACTCATGCTTGGTACAATAAAGTATGGAGGGTTCACACTAAACAAAGTTACTTGAGTTTTTGGTCAAGTGTACTCAGGTTGGGCCAGAGTCCATAGTAAGAGAGCACCTTAATTACTCAAGCAGAAAGGGTATCTGAGCCCAATGGCTAAAAAGATGAAAGGACTCACGGTGTGGTTTTAGGAAAATTAACAAGATGGTCAGTCTGATCTTCACAGCATGGCAAAATCAGGAAAATCACTGAGAGCAACACCAAAACCTCTTTAATATCTCCAATGGTGGACGAGGAACTTCTGAACTTGGGATGTGTGGATTAAACCTGGCTGCTATACCAGATTCCTCAGCATCAGTCAGTCCATGATGAGATCCTGGTTTGTGTCGTGGCATCAACAAGCATCAGCTGCATCAGGAGACAAGAACCTCCACGTTCACACCAAGGCCTGGAGATCCTCTTACATCCTCCTATATAGCTGTGATGCCTGGATGACCTACAGAAGTGAATACGCTGCAGTGTCTCCTGGGACTCAACAGGTGTGACCACACCCCTCATACTGACACACTTGTGAAGAGTGCAGTATAATCAGTTACATCATGACCAAACCTCGGCAGGTGGGCAGAAGGACAGACACACAGTCTAGCTAAAACTTGTGCATATGATAAGTTCTGAAATCCTGGATACTGCTTCTGATAATCGTAACCTTGGTCTACAGCCCATCTTTCACTGCTCCTAGTACTACATGTCCCATCTCTAGTGGAGGACAGATGTGCATGAGATCATCACTCAATTACATGAGTGTGTGTTTGTGTGTGTACCTCTGTAGATAATAGTTGGAGAAGCTCTCCAGGCTGCTAAGCTTTTGGTTGATGAGATCGAGTTCAACTCTGAGGAATTTGGCCTGCTCTGGGTCAGCGGTCGCTTCCTGCCTCATCACCAACTCTCTCAGACGCAGGTACTCATCACGGATCGAGCCCAGGTCATTGTGGACACCCTGACACACACACAAATGTTTTTACAGTTACTGTTTCCTGGGATAAAACAGTCTGTGTGTGTGTGTGTATGTGTGTGTGTGTGTGTGTACCTGCAGCAGCTGCAGTCTCTGCGTACACTCCTGTACACTGTTTTCTCTCAGCGGGACGTGTAGGTGTTGGCTCAGCCCACTTTCGGCCACCTCCAGTCTGCGCCGCAGAGTGTGTGTGACCGAGAGCAGGTTGTGTGTTGTTTGTTTGGACCTTGAGTCTGTTTCCACAGGGCCGCCGCCCGACGAACGATTCGTTGTAACCGTCACGTCTGTTTTACTAGAAGGTTGAACCACCACGTCTATTTTACCAGGAGGTTGAACCAACACACTTGTTTTACCAGGAGGTTGCACCATAACACCTATTAACCAGGAGGTTTCACAGCCAGAAACAAAACACACACATGTTTACACGGTGACCTACAGTACATGGTACAGAAGCATGTGTGTGTGCGTGTGTGCTTACCAATGCCAGGCTGTATTTGGGTGATGATGGAGTCGTAGCGTGACTGTGCGCCAGTGTAGTCTGCCTCCATCTTCCTTTTGTCCGCATCTTCGAACAGGTTAGACTGATGACTGAGACGCCGAAACTCCTCGTAGTGGTACTCCAGACTCTTAATGATGTTCCGGTACTCCTCAGGCCTCATAGTCGACAACTAACACACACAGACACACACAGGATTACAAGCTACATACACCAACCAACGAAAACAATACTTCTCAACTTCCGGCACTGATGAGAGACAGGAAATGAATTGGGCGTATCTCAGGGTTCAGTGCTAACAGAACTGGAGAGCTCTGAAAGACCACGCCCTCTAGCGCTACACTTGGTACTGGATATTAGCACCGTTCCTTTTGTGAGTTCAAACATGATGATTGACACTTTTAAATAAAAACCTACGCCGAGGACTGCCTTAAGAAGGTACTCGCCCAGTCAACAGGACAACACGAGTTCGGATCACCATGGGAATGCAATAGAGAGAATCGTGGGTGTCCGTAAGCTCTCACACACACAGCGCTCTCCTCGGAGTGTGCTACGCTGACCCCTAACGAGCTGCGAGTCACAGAAAGACCATCAATCCTGTGTGCACTAATGTTTAGTGTCTGATTTGTTACAAGCAGTTCTACTTCTCATAGGTCTGAAAGTATCTAATAAAGACAGTAATGCTGTGTAACTTGTGTCTTTGAGTATTTAAACATCATGTCTTATGCAAAGTGATGATCTTTTTGTCTTGCCGATCGTCTGCTCCACCTTCCAGTCCAGTGGGTGGCAGCACTGCACCAACCGCACACAAGTTCAAGAGAAGAAGACACAATAAGCTCACAAAACCTTGAGTATTAGCAGAAGATGGAAGTGGTTTGTTTTTTTCTGACATGTCCACCTGACTTAATAACTAAATACGCGTTGGTAGCAAAAAGTCTCTACACTAGTTTTGCAACACAGTCACTATACCACGTCTACTATTTCATCAGGGACAGCAAGTTAGAACCAAGAGCGAACATAGAATTCTGCGTGAAACTGGGCAAATCTGCCTCAGAGACATTTGACTTGATTTAGCAAATTGGACGATGATGCTGCAACAGTCCCTTCAAGGTGTTTTGAGTGGCATGTTCGCTTCAAGATCGGCAGAACATCACTGGAAGACGACAAGAGATCAGGAAGAGCTCAACCCCCGAAAATGTCGGAACCATTTGAGGAACCTTGTGCATAATGATCACTGGAGGACAATCCACAACATCTTTGTCATACAGAACAGGTAGCACCTCTGAGTGGTGCAGTGGTAAAGTGCTCGCTCTGTCATCTGGAGATCGCGAGTTCGATTCCTGGGTGGTGCTGTAACCTCTCGCGGCCGGAGGTCTAGAGGGAGCTGATTGGCCGAGCTCTCTCAGAGGGGAGGGATGAGAGGTACCTAGTGCTCCTCCCACATTAATCACGGCTCTACAGCCAGTCAGGGGCGTCTGTGAGCTCACGCAAGCGGAAGGTGCGGATAGCGCCGTCCTCCGAGTGTGTGACTCTGCCCTTACTCCGATCCTCATGTTGAGGATCATTAATGGTGATAAAACTTTGCCCTGACATGAAGCGACAGTCTTCACAGTGGAAGAACACGTCATCTCCACGAGCAAAATATAGCGAGGCAGGTCTGCAGCTCGATCGAGCGCATCGTCTTTTTCGACATTCGCAACATCGTGCATCAAAAAAATCGTCCCCAGGGGCCAGAACATCAATAACCAATTCTACTGCCAGGTTTTAAGGCGTCTGAGGGAGGACCTCAGACCTCAAAACCTCAAAATCAAAAGTGTTAATTGATTCTGTGAATCTAATCAAAGCTACTCTAAGCTGCCTGAGAATGTGCTTTAAGAGTGTGTGTGCCATAACACGAACGGCCTTCATTCCACAACACAATGAAAAAGAACAGCTTCAGTTCTCAGCTTCCTTCATGATGATGTCACGGTTCCTGTAGGAAGCAGACCAGGAAGTTCTGATGCAACTGGAAAGTTCTGGATATTATGGGGAAAAAATCGGAGTATGCTTGAACGATAATGTCATGAAATGAATTGTGGGACTGGACAAACTCTCAAACACTACAAATTTTTCCCCTTGTGTGTGTGTGTGTGTGTGTGTGTACCATGTTGAGAGTGAGTGAGTTGATCTGATTGATGTCCTTCATACAGTACTGCCAGGAGATCAGACTCTTGATGTTGATGTACAGCTGGTTCCAGATACCCATAACGGCTTCGTAGTACTTCTCGTTCCTGTACAACACACACACACACACACACACACACACACACACACACACACACACAAAAGCACATTGTATTCCTGTGTCATGTTCAGGGTTCATGTATAGACCTGCTCTAGATAGAATCATTGCTTGTGTATATTTTTGTGCGCGCGTGTGTGTGTGTGTGTGTGTGTGTGTGTGTGTGTGTGTGTGTGTGTAAGCATACTTGTTGGCTAGCTCAGTGCACAGTGGGTTTGGTGGAGGGACGATGAGACACACAGACGGGATGAGCATGTCCAATCCTCCGGGCCCGGTCACGTTCCACTTACTGCGCTGAGAGTTATCCTTTAGTATCGCCTCATTCCCTTTCAGAATACCCTTCTGTAACACACACACACACACACACACACACACACACACACACACACACACACAAACTGCAGGTAAGGATTTCAGTTTCAGAACAGTAGTCATATCATATTGTACAGTATCGTTTCCTATAGTATGGTTAGTTAGTGTGTGCGTGTGTGTGCGTGTGTGTGTGTGTGTGTGTGTGCCTGTGTGTGTGTGTGTGCGCGTGTTACCTGGTCCTGTTTAAAGTCACACAGAGCCTTTACAATCACCGGGGTGTTGCTCTTGTGTTCCGGGTTTCGAGGTTTCAGACGCACAATGTTCTTTGACTTGTTGACCAGCGTCTGGACCTGCCTCCTATTCTCCATCAGTCTGTCCTTCTCTTTCTAAACACACACACGCGCGTGCATACAAACACACACAGATGTGAAGAAGGAAACAGGTTTAAAATATAAATATATAGAGAAAAAATGTTAGATGTTTTAGTTTGAGCAGTAAAGATCTTCTTTATCTTCTACATGGTATATCCTGTACAGGGTCATGGGAGGCCTGGAGCCTATTCCAGGAAACTCTGGAAACCAGGCGGGGAACACTCTGGACAGAGTGCCACCAGTCCATTGTAAGGCACGCTCTCACACACACACACACATTCACACACTATGGGGAACGCTGATTAGCCTAATCTGCATGTCTTTGGACTGTGGGAGGAAACCGGAACACCTGAAGGAAACCCACCAAGCACGGGGAGAACATCCAAACTCCATGCACACAGACAAATTGCACAATTTTTTTTAACTACTTATCCCATTGAATTTGAATTAAACTGAATAACCACTATGCCACTATGCCGTCTAGTACTAAAGATATTAATAAGATTGTGTATGAGTGTGTGTGAGTGTGTATTTATACCTCCAGGTCTTTCAGTAGCTCTGTAAGAGTAGGCAGAGTTGTAGTTTTATTGCAAGTGAATTTCTTGCGGATGTTTTCATCATCTTTCTGGAGTTTGGTGTATGTCTCATTCGCCTCCTTAAAGAACTAAAAAGAAGAAAACAAGAATGAAGGACTGTCCCTGGCCGTGGGTATAAGCTTGTCCCTGGCCGCGGGTATTGGACTGTCCCTGGCTGTGGGTGTAAGATTCTCCCTGGCCGTGAGTATAGGACTGTCCCTGGCCGTGGGTATAGGACTGTCCCTGGCCGTGGGTATAGGATTGTCCCTGGCCGTGGGTATAGGACTGTCCCTGGCCGTGGGTATAGGACTGTCCCTGGCCGTGGGTATAGGACTGTCCCTGGCCGTGGGTATAGGACTGTCCCTGGCCGTGGGTATAGGACTGTCCCTGGCCGTGGGTATAGGACTGTCCCTGGCCGTGGGTATAGGATTGTCCCTGGCCGTGGGTATAAGATTGTCCCTGGCCGTGGGTATAAGATTGTCCCTGGCCGTGGGTATAGGACTGTCCCTGGCCGTGGGTATAGGACTGTCCCTGGCCGTGAATATAGGACTGTCCCTGGCCGTGGGTATAGGACTGTCCCTGGCCGTGGGTATAAGATTGTCCCTGGCCGTGGGTATAAGATTGTCCCTGGCCGTGGGTATAAGATTGTCCCTGGCCGTGGGTATAGGACTGTCCCTGGCCGTGGGTATAGGACTGTACCTGGCTATAAGCAGCATTCTCTTTCAGGTGGGTATCAATGCACTTGGTGATCTGGAGCAGCCAGCTCCACTGAGTCTGCAGTGTGTCCATGTACGCCTGGAAAGACACAGACATAAATATGTCGAGGGCAAACAGGGGAAACAGACAGAGACAAAAAACAAACAAACATAGACAGAGAGAGCAGCAGAAAGACGGGTAGGGAGACAGATAAGAAGACAGACAGAAAGACAGGAAGAGCGACAGGTACAGAGACAGACAGAGAGACACAGAGAAAGTGAGACATATGGAGTGAGAGCTCACCTCGATTTTATCGGATGCTGGGTGATTGCTCTTCAGCAGTTGATCTACTCTGGACTTGAGTTTGTTGAGATCCTTCTCTTTCCCCTCTAGGTCTCTCATCAGACACTGAGCGCGCACACACACACGCACACACACGCACACACACGCACACACAAACAGTCTGTTTTATTCCATGTACCCCTATTATGGCAAGGACAAATGTTCTATATGGTGTGTGTGTGTGTGTGTGTGTGTGTGTTTATAAACACCGAGTAGTTTTCCTGTTTCTTGGGGATGTAGGTGTCGATGTTTTTGTCACCCCAGTCGAACATCAGCTCCTCCTCCTCTCTCTCGTTCACCCACATGATGGCCTGAGAGATGTCTGAGATGATGCTCTGCATTTCACGCAGCTGGTTTGTACGGTCGTGGGACATTTTCTACACCACAAGAGGGGAGACAGGAGAGAGTTAGAGAGGAAATGAGAATGGTGGAGGAGGAAGTGACGTGAGGGAGACGTGTTTACCTGCAAGTTCTCCCACTCCTGCTCCAGAGAATGGAGGCCCGCCTTGTCTCCTAACTGCATCTACACACACACATGCACAAAATTGGGATATGTGTTACTAAATGTATGTGAAGGTGCGTGTGTGTGTGTGTGTGTGTGTGTGTGTGTGTGTGTGTGTGTGTGTGTGTTACCAGTTCATCCCGGGCTCTCTGCAATTCTGCACTCCTCTGGATGGAGCTGTGGAACCTGTTGTGGTTGGTGATCTGCTGCTCAATGCTCCCAGCATCCTCACCAAACTGTCCCAACTCAATCAGACGCTACACACACACACACACACACACACACACACACAACACATAAGGCTTCATCCTAAACACTTGAATTTATGTCCGCTTTGTGTTTTTTCCTGTTTATCTGATTTCTCTTCTCATGGTTAAAAAATACAGAATTCTGTAGAGCTTTAAATCCAGAGCCTGATTATATAACCTAAGCTCTTGTACTCACCTCAACGTACAAAATGCCTGTGAGATATCTCGGGAACCGTTAGTGTTCATTTCTTGATTTTTCCAGGATGGAGGACTTATTTGTGCAGAATGCTTCATTGGTGTATTTCCAACATTGGGGTCAGTGGGGCAGGTTATATCAAGTTTTCTACTACACGTTTTGATGTGAAACACCAGCAGAGTGTAAAGTTAATTCATTTCCATGTGGATTTCAGTTTTGTGTTGTTATGAAAAACCTTCATAACTCCCACATGGAGTCATCACATGTTTGAAGCAGTCAGGAAGCAAGTTCTGTCAGGCTGAGGTACGTTTTATTATTATACACTGAAGAACCCCAATTATTTTCAATGGAGAGAATTTGGAACGAGATTTAGAAGGAGTTTAGAAGACGTTACTTATTTTTGATTGATGTGACTTAGTAGAGCTTTTCAAAAGCTTTATCGTGTTATTTCTCATTTTATAATCGGACTAAAAGCGAACGAGCCATGAGTCACGGGAGCAAAGGGGATCGGGTGGGTACCAAACAAATCCTCATCATTTGAAAAGAATGCATTTTCTGCCCCGTGGTGACATGGTTCCGTAGTGCTCAGGAGACCGTGGGGTTTGGTGGGGTTGAGTGGAAAATTAAGGGAGATATGGTGGTGAAAGGTCCAATT
>QNUK01000543.1:234230-254230 GCA_013621035.1 Clarias magur | reverse complement strand
AGGGGAGGGATGAGAGGTACTTAGTGCTCCCACATTAATGACGGCGCTACAGCCAATCAGGGGCGTCTGTGAGCTCACGCGAGCGGCTGTCCTCCGAGTGTGTGACTCCGCCCCCAACGCTGCGTGAGCGAGCAGTTCGGAAAGATGCGGTCGGCTAATTTTCTAATTTGCCTTTAAAAGTTTTTTTAAGGTTGAAAGTGAATTCTGAAATAATTGGTAAGATTTCTAACACTGTAAGATTTTACTCCACCTCGGCCGTCAGTTTACTCCATTTCGGTCCTCACTTTACTCCACCTCTGCCCCTAGTTCTCTTTCCTGATTGATCAGAAGGTGTTTCCATAGTAACGGCTCATTCACAGGGACGTGCTAGACACGCTCCATGTAAACTGATTAAAAAGACATTAAATTGTTGAAGTTTATCAGTAAAAGTTTATTTGCTTTGTAACAGCGAGAGTTAAAGCTGTAACTATATTTACACAGTTACATCCTGGAACAGGACACGCTGTGTATCTCACACCATACTTTATATCTGTTTCTAGTCACATCTAATGGAGCGCAGGTGACACACCTTCCTGTTCTTACAGCTGCAATGAAACGCTGATCCCTTAACGTGATAGTTATTTATACAAGATACCAATGCACTCATCCGTATTCACTTCATTCCAGATCTCACACACACACACGTCTGAACACGCAGGAGAAATTCAGTAATCATGTGTGGAACATTAATAACCACAACATTTCCACAAACTGTTTTAAAAATTCACACTTCACTTCAATTTATCTTCGATTTAAACGTAATGCTTTTAATCTGTAGACACATCAGCGGTGACTCAGAGGGGCTGCTGGGAAAATGTAAACCTGCCACTACAGAAGAAATACAAGAACACAACACGCTGACTTACAAACACACACACACTCAAAGTTTATTTCATCCTGAAGGAAATGTGTTTTGCTGAGAACAGAGCTAACAATAAACTAAAGAAAATCAAGCCACTACCCCTGGACAAACAAACAAGCAAACAAACACGTAGTATGTAATAAGATTCTTATTTTTCCAGCTGTGTATGTAGCGATATAAAGACTGCAGAGAGACAGCAATAAAATAAATCTCCAGGAGGTGAAATCTGTTATTTATTTGTCTATTTGATTATTTAATAACATCGCCATGTTTGTACAGCCTGTGAGCAGACGTGTGTTATTGTGGAATATTATCCGCATTCCTCTGTTTAATTCTCCTTTTTGCCTCTTGATTCCTGAATGTTCTAATATTCACTTATATTATTTAACCACACACACACACAGAGTTTCAGGACTGAATACTGTAACCTATGTAAATGATCGGGGTTGGGGGGGGTGAATACATATGCACACCGCTCCTGTATTCACCCCGGGGCGGGTCAGGTTTCACTCTCGGCAGCACACAGAACCTCTTTTAATCTGCTGGACCAAGCGAGTCCCTGTGCGGATCAGATCTAAACTCCTCCCCCCTGATCATGTGACCTTCTCAGCTCCTGTCTGTCTGAAATCCGCCCTGAAGGAGACACGCTGCATTCTACCACCGTGTTAACTCAGTCGCAACTCAGGGCTGCAGCATGAACAAAAGGTCAAAGGTCACAGTGTCCTGTCCGGAACAACAACATTCCTTGAGGAACTGACCATTCCTGAAATGGGGGGGGGGGGGCACCTTCTGTTTGTTTAAAGCTCTGCAGGTGGAACAGACCATTTCAGAGTGAAGGAGGGGGGGAGGACACACACACACACACACACACACACACACGTATATGCATGTCTGTAACACTATTATTAATGCCGGTTACTACTCTACGCCTTGTGCTTTGATCTCAGTAACCAAAGGAAACAGTTCAAACTGGTTAGTTGTTTAAATGTAACAGTTTTAGGGAAACAAAAGCGTGAGGATCAGATATTACTAGCGATGTGAGGACAAACTGCACGTCACTCAACCCATCCTGTCCTCCTCCTCTCTCTCTCTCTATTCATCTCTCCTCTTCATTCTTTCATTCATTTGATCTTTTCATCTTTACTTCTTTCTCCCAGACAATTTGTGTTTATTATATTTTCCATCTACTCCACTCATCCACAGACGATCCGTGTCTTTTCTCCTCATTTCGTGCGTTTATCTTTACAACCGTTCCCTCTGTGTGTTACTCCTGCTGTAGGGGTTTTTTATGGTTACGGTTATGCAAACACACGTCTTTTGCTACAGGTGTGTTTACACGCCTGCTGCCTGTTTGCTCTCCGTGGTCCTGTCTGTCACAGAACCCCAAGTACCTACAAAATGTCAAGCTGCGGTGAGCCACGGTGATGTCACCCTGACGCCGCCCCCGGGTTACCCTGCATTAGGGCTTCATCCACTGGGGTTAAAGGTGTATTGTGATTCTGTGTCCTGCTGAGTGTTTTGTGTGTGTATGTACGCGTGTCCATCTATCTATCCAACGAAAGACCTGTCTGTTTCTTAGATATTTGGGTTAATCCCCCACCCCCTAAAAAACATCTTTCCCAACAGTCTGTGACTGATGATACTTAGCATACCTACACATCTTGGACAATGCTATACTTCTAAGCGACTTTATGGAGACGGTTTGGTGAAGGCAAGACTGAGCCCCAACATGACTGAGCTCCAGTGCACAAAGCACGGACTATAAATAAAGATAAAAAGACATGAGTTTGGTGTGGAAGAACTCGACCGGGCCGAACACAGAGCCCTGACCTCAACCCCATCAAGCATGATTGATTTGAGATTGCGAGCTATGCCTTCTCGTCCAACATCAGTGCCTGACCTCGTGAATGCTCTACAGAACGAGTGGACACAAATTCCTACAGAAACACTCCAACATCGTCCAAGAAAAGTGGAAGCTGTTAGAGCTGCAAAACCAACTGGGGGACCGACTCCATTGAAGTATATGTATGTCATTGTGATGTATGTCACAATGTCACTGCAGGTTTGGTGAAATAATTTTGTCCATATGGTGTATGCATCCAATGATCTATAGATCAGTCTATCCATTGATCTATCCGTCGATCAACTCAATGGTCCACCTATTGGTCCACCTATTGGTCTATCCATTCCATTGGATTAGCTGTTGACAGATCAATGGTCCATATGGGATAAATAGAATTAGAATTTGTACTTGTAATATCAAGCTGTTGATCAGTTGGTGCAGGTCGCCCAGACACACCCTGGTGAGCCACAGTGTTACCTTCAGACCACCCAGTTCATCCAGAGATCTGGGGGCGACTCATGACACTGAGGACTGGGGTTAAAGTTCAACAGTGTGATTCTGTGTCCTGATCTATCCACTTATCCACCCTTTCATCTGAGTATTTCTGTCTGTGGAGTAACAACGTTCAGCGGTGTTTAGCTTCAGTTTATCTTTGATGTGAACAGCCCTTTCAGTGTGTGTGTGTGTGTGTGTGTGCGTGCGTGCGCGCGCGCTCCTCCTCACCTCCCCTGACTCTTCGTGCCGAAGGTTCCAGAGAAGCGCTGCTGCTGCTGCTGCATGTAGGGGTCACCCAGGTCCTGCTGGAAGCCGTTTCCGCTCATGTAGACCTGCTCGGTGTGCCGCACGGTTCCGCGCGACATGCTGGGGAAGCGCGAGGACGGCGTGCCGTGCGCGCTCATCGTGCACGCGCGCTGATCAAAGCTGCTCGCGGAGAGAGGGAAAGTTCACAGCGAATAAACTCCAGAAACCTCCTCAGGAAAAGTCTGTGAAAATGTGTGTGTGACAATGTGTGTGTGTGTGTGTGTGTGTGTGTGAGAGAGAGAGTGTGTCCGTGTGACAATGTGTGTGTGAGAGAGAGAGAGTCCGTGTGAAGTGAAGTGCGCACTTCTCCTCTCAGCTCCCGATCGCGGAAGAGCTCTGCCCCTCACACACACACACACACACACACACACACTCCTACCTCTGGGATACACGGGGAGGAGCTTAGGGCACTGCCCTGGAGTGTGTGTGTGTGTGTGTGTGTGTGTGTGTAGTGAAATGTCAGTTCCGCCTCACACACACGCACACACGCACTCACTGTTTAAAACAAAACAACTCTGTGTTCAAAAGGTTTTTAAACTTTTTTGTACTATTCGATGACGTCACGTCTGTCTGTCTGTCTCTCTGTCTGTGTGTCTGTGGAGACAGACAGGTGAGTTCACACAGTTCGTAATTTTTTTAGGTGTGTGAGAATTATAAATGGGAGAGTGAGAGTGAGGACACACCCTGTGTGAGTCAGTGTGTGTGTGTGTGTGTGTGTGAGACCACGCCCGAAACTGGAATGTGCTCGCACTGTACAGACAGTTCACACACTACTGCATTCTGGCAGTCATTACACACACACACACACACACACACACACACACACACACACACACACACACACAACATTAATAATGATGACATTCCATCTAAACAAATTATGTTGTCATTAAGGTTTCCCAAGTGCCAAAGTTTTGTTGCAGCAATAAAAGTACTTACGCAGTAAATGGACAAGTAAAAAGTTCTATAAACTCATCACCACTTAGTACGTACTCCGTCAAGGCTCGACCTACAAACGGGACTTTGTAAGTCTGTATTAGTAACTTTAAAGCTACATAAATATGGGAGGGGCGTTCGAGTCAAAGCGGGATGTTTATCCCATTTATCCCAGTGTTTCACTAGTGCTCGGATAGCATCAAGGTGGAAAGTTTCTCTCTGCCTGTCTGATTCACATTTGAAACGCTGGCCTCCCAGGAACTCCATGTGGAAATGGTTTGGAGCGAGGTCAGGACTGTACAAAGTTCCTCTAATGTGCAAGCGGTGTTGGTGAATGATTGTGTGTACAGTTCACACAGACAGATGAGTCTCTGAATGCTCCACTGAATGGTCACAGAAAAGACAGCAGTGAGCTCCGAGCGACCTCGGCCGGGATCGTCATTCACGACATTCAGTGTCTGCAGTGCAATTGCCAAGGAGGTTCTCTGTGAACTGTATGGAGCTATTAACTTAAATTAACCTTTCAGAGCGGTCAGAGCCAGAGGCAGCCATGATACAGCGCCCCTGGAGCAGATACGGTTAAGGGCCTTGCTCAAGGGCTCAACAGCAGCAACCTGGCAGAGCTGGGGTTCAAATCGCCAACCTTCCAATCAGTAACTCAGTGCCTTGGCCCTCTGAGCTACCGCTGCCCCATAAATGAACTGCAGAACACACACCCTGATGGACGGTTTATTGTCACTAGAAATTTCTACCATGCACATGTCAAGTCATTGCTCCTTTACTTCCATCAACATGAGGACTTTGCATCAAGAGGAGCGAACACAGTGGATCCTGTTTACATAAACATTGCCGAGCCCCACACCCAGCTTGACAATGCGGACCTAATTCCAGCATACAGACCACTCGTCAGGCTCCAAACCAGTTCTGAGGCAGGTTTTTCTTTCTCCTCTTCAGGACTGTTTTGCACACACTGACTTGAACATGTTCAGGGAAGCTGCAAAAAATGGTGTCTCCAACAACTTGGACGAGTACATGGCCTCAGTGACTAGCTACATCAGCAAGTGCATCTACAGCTGCTTCCAGGACAGTGGTGACAAGCAGGTCATCCAGGCCATCATTAACTACAGGACAATGTCACCTCCCTGTGACAGTGATGACTCCCTTGAACAACTTCAGTCATTCCTGAGCTTCTGATCAAAATTCTGAGCCTGCTGGTCCTGACCACCTCCCTCTGCTCATCTTCAGCACTACCACTTTGGCCACCACCCAGGGCTGTGTGCTTAGTCCACTGCTGTTCACTCTGCTGACTCCTGACTCTGCAGTGAAGCACATCATCATGTTCACGTATGACATGATTCTGATGGGTTATTCTAAATAAGAATAATGAGTCAGCTTACAGAGACGGCATGCTGCAGCTAACAGGCAGGCGCAGAACCAATAACCTGTCTCTGAAAATGGACAAACCTAAAGTGACAAACCTACTTGACTCCAGGACAGCATAGAAGGACCACTTCCCACTGAACATCAATGGCTCCTCTGTGGAGATCAGCAAGCGCACTATAGTCCTCCTTTCTCGCTTGGTGGAGAACCTTAGTTGGTCCCTAAACACCAGATTGATCCCTTACCAAAAAGAAAAGCTCATCTCCCTCCTGCCAACCTCTCCACCTTCTGCAAAGGGACTATAGAGAGCATCCAGCATACAGTAGCATAAGAGTTTTAAAGAAAATTTGGCAGTGTGTAATTTACTATTGTCACTGTGTGTGTGTGTGTGTGTGTGTGTGTAAGAGATGAACACAGATGCTAATCTCATTATCTGCCCTGTATATATCCCCGCCCAACTTATTAAAAAAAACAGAGAGTGAGCCTGGAGCTGTGTGTGTGTGTCTTGCCTTCCAGGAGCAATAATTGCATGGAGGTAAATGGGGCAGTAAACACACTTTGACTAAAACTGTACAATGTGTCGCAGGTCAGCTCAGTGTTGGCTTCTACAGCATCTGGAAAATCATCTCATTGTAGAAAAGTCACCACCAGGATGTAACTGAGCAAATAATGGACCATTACTGCAGTGATTAATACGGTTTAGCTGTAACAAGTGATTTAACCCTAACTGATGCAGTGAGGAGCTTCTCATTTCCTACACAACCAGGTCAGAAGATGTATCTTGTGGTCGTTACTCTGAATCAGAAGAATCAAATTATTGTCCTGCATCAAGCATATTGCTGACCTGTAAAACACATTATTAAAACATGGACGGATATCTGTGACCAATCATCTTCCAGGAAGAAATGTGGTCGGTTAAAACATCCTGAATGAGCGTGATGGAAGGTCACTTAAACACACTAAGTGAAATCAAATAGTAAAAGAACAGCAGCAGAACTCACAGCTATGTTTAATAGGGATTGGAACTAATCTGCTGTGTGTCCATAATAAAACCACTTGTTAGTAAGAAATCATCAGAAAAAAAGGCTTCAGTTTGTTAGTGACATATAGTCTGGACTTTGGAACGATGGAAAAAGGCCATGTGACCTGATGAGTCCAGACTGAGCCTATTCCAGAGTGATGGGCGTGTCAGGGTAAGAAGGGAAGTGCATGAAGCGATGCTCCCATCATGCATAGTGTCCACTGGCAAGCCTCTGGAGACAGTGTTATGATCTGTTGCTCAGGTCTAAGCGCAACATCGTTACGAAAAATGAAGTCAGCTGACGACCTGAATGTACTGAATAACCAGGTCATCACATGTATGGAGTTTTTCTTCTCTGGTGGTATGGACATATTCCAGGATGACGATGCCAGGCTGCATAAGCTTATCAAAGCGATGTCATGCCAGTAATCAAAGCAAAATGTGTTCAGATAAAACATTAGAGAGTGTGTTTGGGCAGTGTATATTCATCATCCAAAACAGGCCATTAATATTTAAATATGACTTTAAAAGTTACGAACCAGAGCTGATGGTGGTGAACTCCCTGAGATGATATAATGAAGAGAGAGACCTGGAGAAACCAGACTCTAAAGGGGACAAATCCTCCTCTGGGTGATATCAGATAGTGTGGTTATAAATCATTCATCATCCTTTATACCTCTACACTCTAGAGTCGAGCAGTACAAAGTGTGTTAACAGGAACTTGAGTGTGAGCATCATGAAGATTATTTATGTCATCCATAGGATTAGCAGCACTGGACCTGCAGACGAACTGTCAACTGATACACACACACACACACACACACACACACACACACACACACACACACATGTGTGAAGAACATAACTTCAAAGTCAAAGCATGTTTCTGCCTCACCTAAGGAAAAAACAAACACACCACTGAACTTTGTTCATCCCACTCTCTCTCTCTCTCTTTGTGTTTATGTGGATGCACCAGACACGCCCAGTCTGAGATCTTTAAAAAATAATATGCAGTAACTTCAGGTCAGAGAGTTCATGATGTTGAGATTTATGCTGCAGAGGAATGTAAACATCAATCTTAACAAAAGAGATTTTTTCGTTATTTATACCCCACCTATCTCACCATCTACCATGTTCCTCACTGCGGGTTCTTCTCAGAAGAAGATGGCTTGCATTTCTTAATTTCGAGCCATTTAAAGACCCTTCTGAGATGGGTGGGGCAGATTAAGAACACCCAGCTTTTCATTAATGACTTAGTCATTGCTCAGGGTTTCTTTATTAGACACCCCAGCTGTCTCCACACTCAGGGGGTCTATAGTTGATTTACGGGTGAGGGTTTATGTTTGCCAGGATAGCAGGCACTTTTTTAGACCTTTAGGGTTTACTCTAAGCTTTAAGGGTTTGGTGGAATCAGGGGCAGGATTTATGAGTTAATTGTTTATCCCAGCAAAAAAAAATACCAAATGTAGATTCATTTCTCATATAATCATTTGCATCATTTCCACCTGATCTGGCAGCCCCCCCCCCCGCCCCCCCTTTCTTTCAGAGCGCCTGGCAGAGGTGACTGGAGTCTATCAATAAACACATCATGGCTCTCATTCACTCCGTCCTGTACTAATAATACCATCAGGCCCAAAGTTCTGCTGTAGAGGTTCCACAGAAAGAGAAAAACGCTCATATATTGTACTGATGACAGGTAGCACATCTTTATTATTTTGTTATAAAGTGTTAGTGTAAGTAAACAGGCCTTTAGACATTATTAAAAGACTGCCAGTGTTCAGGGGTCAGAAGAAGTTAATTCCACCACCTTCCTTTACGCCCTGAGAGATGGTGGGAACAGTACAGTAGAGTAGTGCTGTCGTTACACGCCAATTTGCATGCAATAATTAACCATGTTTCCAGTTCATTTTGAAATTTCAAAGTTTGCTTAAATGTACTCTTTTTTACCTGACAAAAGGTTTTAGTTCACTTTCACAGAATTCCAGGCTAACATGGTTCTAGTGAACGTTTCGGAAATTTAAAATGAACAAATTTGCTACAATGAAAAATGAAAAACTAAACTAAATGTTTCTACTGAACATTTACAAAATCCAAACTAATAAATTTCCAAATATAATAGTTAACTTTCATAAAATTTCAGTAAACATTTTTTAATTAAAAACTAACAATAATAACTTACTTCCATAAAATTCTAAATTACCAAAGTATTTAAAAATAATGAATAATAATAATAATATATATTTTTTTAAGTAACAAAGTGAAAAAAAGTAAAGTTTGTAGTAAATGTTTTAAAATTCCAATGACCAGCCATGAAATCCCAAACTATGTTTATAATAAACCTTTTTCAAATTGTAAATAAAGTGCAAGCTAACAGCATTCTAGTAAACTTTCATGGATAAAGTAGAGAAAGTGAGAAGTTGCAGAACGCAGTAGAAAGGTGTGACAAGGGTGTGTCTGATATTGCAGTGTATCTATTGTCATGTGTGTTTACTGCTGTGTGTATTTATTACATTATGTGTTTATTACAGTGTGTGCTTATTATGATGTGTGCAAGTTAGCACAGAGAGCTGCAGTGTGTGTGTGTGTGTGTGTGTGTGTGTTACACACTTACATCAGAAGTGTGTCTCACCTGAACAGGTGTGGCATGATACTACAATTAATGATTCACCGTCACAGTGTGTGTGTGTGTGTGTGTGTGTGTGTGTGTGTGTGTGTGTAGGTATATAGTTGGCCATAAAGTTGGTCATAATTGTTTTTGCATAGCACTTTAAACAATGGACATTGTCACACTGCAGCCTTACAGGAATAAAAGCTATGAACATAAAAATGTATAAATGTTGACTTTATCAGTTTTTCCTAACGAGCGAGCCGGGTGAGGGACGAGAGGAGGCGACTCGCTGTTCATCAGTAAAGACCAGGTTCACCATGAGAGATATAATAAATAATCAATTAATGATGCGATATCTCCACTGCTGCACTGCATTGTGGGACGGAGACATGGTCCTCTTACACTTTTAAACAAAAAATCCTCTCCATACAAGAACTGCTCAAAAACTCTGTGTAAATAAATGACACAACTCAAACCCTGAACCCGGGACAGTCCAGTAGAAAAAAACTTTCCCTGGGTCGTGTCCAAAACTGGAACAGTTTTTTTGCCACCGGCGTGTGTCGTTAGACTGTACAGTAGAACCTGCTTAAGCATGCGAAAGATCTCACATCATGCAGTGATCTAAAGAGGCAGATGAGACAACAAAGTAATTAAATTTTATTTGTATAGTGCTTTTACAATTGTCCCTGTCGCAAAGCAGCTTTACACAGTCAAAAGAAATTTATGAAAACTTGGATGAAATGTGAGTAAATGTGGTTAAATCAAAATGATCAGATTGTCCCTGATGAACAAGCCGAGGGCGACGGTGCAGAGGGAAAAAATAAGAGCGACCGGTCTACCAAAATTACTCCAAGAGCACAACGCTAAGCTGATCTTTTTTGGAAGGTGTGTGTCCCGTTACATCTGACATAAAACTAACACAGCGTTTCATAAAAGGACATCGTACCAACAGTCAGACATGGTGGTGGTAGTGTGATGGTCCGGGGCTTTACAGCTTCAGGACTTGGACGACTCGCCGTAACTGATGAACCATAAATTCTGAGCTCTAGCAGAACATCTTGAAGGAGAATGTCCAGACATCAGCGCCTGACCTCAAGCTCACTGCACTTGGATTAACCAGCAGGACAATGATCTGAAACACAGCAGCAACTGAATGGCTCAAAAACAAAAGGAAGGATTTGAAGTGGCCTAATCAAAGTGCAGACTTAAATCTGATTGAGATGCTGCAAAGAAGAGTAGTGCATTCCTCCAAGATTCCTCCACGGCAACGTTAAAGGCTCAGTGCCAGTCATCACAAAACATACGATTGCAGTTGTTGCTGCTGAGGGCAAAACGACCAGTTATTAGGTTAAGGGGGCAATTACTTTTTCACATCAGACAAGGTAGGTAGCTTTTTTCCCCTTAATAAATGAAATCATCATTTAAAAACTACATTTTGTATTTACTCAAGTTATTTTTGTGTGATATTAAAATGTGTTTGACGATCTGAACAAATGAAAGTGTAACAAATGTGGGAACAACATCAGGAAGGGGGCAAATACTTTCTCACTGCACTGTAGCGCTGATGTTTGATGTTCTGACCCCTCTGTTCATCACCATGATGGAAGGGTAGCTCTCTAACGCTGTGTGTGTGTGTGTGTGTGTGTGTGTGTGTGTGTGTGTGCTCTTTTAACAATGTTAATAACCAGCACTAGTTTCATTTCATGAACAAAAGACGACAAAAATGTCGTACATACAGATGTCACACACACACACACACACACACACACACACACACACACACCAAAAACAGAGCTTTTGCTTATCTTATTATCTTCTATAGCTTCTCTCTACTACTACAACACACTACAACACTACAACTCTACATCACACTACAACACACGACAACACTCACTGCATGGAAAGAGGTGTATCTGTACTAGGAAACTCCCGTCCGTATACACCACTGATTTTCACTACAACACACTAACTACAACACTACATCACACACTATACAGAACTGCAACACACTACAACATTACACAACACTACAACACACTGCAACACACTACACACTACTACAACACACTACAACACTACAATACACTGCAACACACTGCAACACACAACACACTACTACAACACTACTACTGCACACAACAACACTACAATACAATACAACATTACAAAACACTTCAACACACTACTACAACACACTACAACACGCGACAACACTATGTCATACTACAACACTACAAGACACTACAACACACTACAACACTACTACAACACACTACTACAACACTACTACATCACTCTACAACAATACAACACTACAACACACTACAACGCACTACTACAACACACAACAACACACGACAACACTACAATATACTACAACACTGCAAAACACTACAACACACAACACTACAACACACTACAACACTACTACAACACACTACTACAACACTACTACAACACACTACAACACTACAACTCTACATCACACTACAACACACGACAACACTCACTGCATGGAAAGAGGTGTATCTGTACTAGGAAACTCCCGTCCGTATACACCACTGATTTTCACTACAACACACTAACTACAACACTACATCACACACTACACAGAACTGCAACACACTACAACATTACACAACACTACAACACACTGCAACACACTACACACTACTACAACACACTACAACACTACAATACACTGCAACACACTGCAACACACAACACACTACTACAACACTACTACTGCACACAACAACACTACAATACAATACAACATTACAAAACACTTCAACACACTACTACAACACACTACAACACGCGACAACACTATGTCATACTACAACACTACAATACACTACAACACACTACAACACTACTACAACACACTACTACAACACTACTACATCACTCTACAACAATACAACACTACAACACACTACAACGCACTACTACAACACACAACAACACACGACAACACTACAATATACTACAACACTGCAAAACACTACAACACACAACACTACAACACACTACAACACTACTACAACACACTACTACAACACTACTACATCACTCTACAACAATACAACACTACAACACACTACAACGCACTACTACAACACACAACAACACACGACAACACTACAATATACTACAACACTGCAAAACACTACAACACACAACACTACAACACACTACAACACACTACTACAACACTACTACGCATTACAACACTACAATACACTACAACACTGCAACACACTACATTACACTACAACGCTACATCACACTACAACACACTACATTACACTACAACGCTACATCACACTACAACACACTACAATGCTACATCACAATACAACACACTACAACACTTCAACACACTACAACACTACGTCACACTACAACATTACAACACACTACAACACTACGTCACACTACAACACACTACAATGCTACATCGCACTACAACACACTACAACACTACACAACACTACAACACACTACAACACTTGAACACACTACATCACACTACAACACTACAACACACTACATCACACTACAACACACTACATCACACTACAACACTACGTCACACTACAACACAGTACAACACTACACAACACTACAACACACTACAACACTTCAACACACTACAACACTACGTCACACTACAACACAGTATAACACTACACAACACAACACTACACATCACTACAACACACTACAACACAGTACAACACAACACTACGTCACACTACAACACAGTATAACACTACACAACACAACACTACACAACACTACAACACACTACAACACAGTACAACACAACACTTCAACACACTACAACACTACGTCACACTACAACACAGTATAACACTACACAACACAACACTACACAACACTACAACACACTACAACACAGTACAACACAACACTTCAACACACTACAACACTACGTCACACTACAACACAGTATAACACTACACAACACAACACTACACAACACAACACTACAACACACTACAACACAACACTACAACACACTACAACACTACAACACAGTACAACACTACACAACACAACACAACACTACATCACACTACAACACTACAACACTGCACCACACTACAACACACGACAAAAGTACAACCCTGCACAAGCCACAGCTGATACAGAAACTTTCAGGAATCTCTCTGCAGTTATTATTATGATGCAGGTTGTTTTAGCCCCTCCCCCTCTGTGTGTTATAAGCTCTTATGCGTTGATGTCTTTATGTCAGTAGTTTTGGGACTAGTTTGATGTTTTTTTTTTTTTAATGATTTAAGGCATTTTATTAACCTATTTTTGTTTCTATTTATTTATTTATTTATTTGTTGTGAGTCCTTTTGGTTGTTAATGCTCTGGTTGTTTATGTGTTGCTAGTGTTTTGTGTTGCTTGTTGTAAATGTTGTCTTAGTTTGTGTTGCTGAACTGTTACAATAAGAATAAGGCGAACCTTAGCCTGAACCTTCGCAGAACCTTCTCCGGCGCTCTTGTGGCTCTGTGAACTCGGGGACAGGTGACACTCGACCCGCAATAAACCCGAATCAAGAAAAGGACATTCTTCTACATCGATGAACTGCAGATGGACAAAAAGGGTGCAGATGTTTGAAAGATTTATTCTAATTAATGCGTACAGACTTTAGATACCTGAGAGGCTCCGCCCGTGATCCCCCTCCCCCCCCCATCAGCTTGAGGGTGACGTCAGAACAGCCTTAACGTTTTCTGTGATTTATGTAAAGTGTATGGATGGAGTCTCCAGTCTTTTACTGCTTAAAGGTAGTTTGTGTTTTGCATTTTTTTTTTTTTCTGGAGAGAGAATTAAGACAGGCTAGTGTGTGTGTGTGTGTGTGTGTGTGTGCACAGCTGCTGTAACAGTACAGGAACAGCAGGATTCCTCTGTGCAAAGGGAAACAAGGGGAAACACTCGGCGACACAGTTGTGGAAAAATCGACAGGGTGGAAACTTACCTCAGTATTTGACTGTAACAGGGATCATTACTTATTTATCGACTCTTTAACAGTGTAAACATCACACACACACACACACACACACACACATCCCGAACTCGCTCGGCTCGGAGCTCTCCTCAGATTCGCCGTCACAGGAGCTCGAGCCCTGAGCTACATCAACCCGCGCTCTATAAGCTGCACGAGGAGCAGGGCTTACTGGCAGCGTTACCATGGCGACGAGAAGCGCGCGGGTCCTGTCGGAGCACGTCGCTAACGCTCGAGCGCTGTGTTAATTGCCTTGCTTCGTGTTTAACAGGTCTTAAATTATTTCGGTTTCAGCAAGAAAAAAACTCCTCACACGAGAGACACGAGGGGAAGAATTCAAGTAAATCTGATGATCAAGAACTCAAACACCATGTACAAGCACCATGACACACACACACACACACACGCGCGCGCGCAGACGCCGCATTCTGGTGGAAACAGTACCGAGGTTCAACTTTTCTGACTTTGTGGAACTGCGTTACAGAAACTGCACACGTGAAAAGAGAGGAAGAAAAAAACACGTGACTGATCTGTGAGGCCTCTTTTATATGAGCGAAAGTTTGTGCACCCGCAACCATCACATCCACGCATGTCTTAAACGTCCAATTCCAGGTTTATTCCTCCTTCGTAATAAATCATTAGCCATAATAAAGGGTGCACATACTTTTGGCCACACAGTGCGGCTTTCAGAAAATGTAAATATATAAAGCGTCCCCTTACGCTGCGCTGTTCTCCAGATCCGTGCATTTATATACTGTACATTTTTTGTATTATAATTGTGTAACCATGGCAACGGTGTAGCGCAGATGTCAGGGCGGTGTACCTGTCGAGGATAGAGTGCGGTGTGTGTGTGTGTGTGTGTGTGTGAGGAGGTGCAGGCACATGGGTGTGTGTGTAGGGTGTGGTGTCAACACACACACGCACACACACATAAGTGAAAGGAGAGGCAGGCGAGAAACAAGTTCAGAACTGTTGCAATAACACACACACACACACACACACACACAGGTTTCAGCTACCCTCCTTCGCCTGAGGCATGGAGAACGAAGGACGATACAGAAAGGAGAGCGTCACACACAGATACACACACACACACAGATACACACACACACTCTCACACACACACATACACACACACACACACACACACACACACACACACACAGTAATCTTTCTATTTGCATAAAAGCCCATAATAATTCCATGAAGATATCTTGTGCAAAAGTTTTGGCGCTGTAATTGTTTCTTGCATTCCCCGCTCTGCACAGGTCTCACACACACTTCGCCTGTCAGCTCTAATCAGGTTTTGTTTTCTTTTACACACTTGACATGTTCATATGTCCTACCGCCTTAGACATACTGCACAATGCGCGTGTTTTTATATGTTTAATGTTTGTTTCTTTATGATTCATTTACTTTGACGTGTCGCGCGCGCTTGTGCTGTTCTACATGCTGTCACGTGTTTATTTGAGCTCAGGATCTAGCGCTGTAACCTCGAGTCGCTGCACGTTTCTGCCACAAAATGGCCGACAGAGACTCCGTTTCCCAGAAGTCTCGCAAATCACATGACATGGATGATCGTTTGCGCGCCTTTCTGTGCTCTCCCTGTTTAAGCGCTGTTTTCTCGTTTACCTTTTGCTATGTATGGACAACTGTTTCCTATTGTCGCTATCGACTCACTGTCCATTTCATTAGGAACACCTGTACACTTCTGCACTCATACACTCACGCAGCTTCAGTTCCTGTTCATATCAAACACTAGAATAAGAGAAAGGCTCTGGCTGTCGGAGGTTCCTAATAAAGTGAACATAGAGCATGTCTGGGGTTCTTGTTTGTTGACCTTTTTTTTTTTTTTTTTTAATAAACCACATTATTGGTACTGATGAGTGATGTGTGTGTGTGTGTGTGTGTGTGTGTGTGTGTGTGTGTGTGTGTGTGGTAGGCTGCCTAGTTTAGAGGTGTACAATGTAATATTAGACTTTATCTCTTATCTGTGTGCTGTCATTGACACACACACACACACACACACACACACACACAAACGCACAGAGTGATAAGTGTGTGTTCCCATCTGAACCACCATGTGATTGTGAAACAATGAGACAGAGGACACGACGGAACAAACTCTTACAAACAAACAAGCCTGGACTGAAATCCGTCGCCATCTATCTGCAGTACAGTCATCAGGAATGCCCGACCTGTAACCAGCATTCTTTAGGACCATATTGGTACCCTAAGCCCCACCCCGTCCCGCCCCATCCCATCCCATCCCATCCCATCCCATCCCATCCCATCCCATCCCAAACCTGCTCACTCTAGGGCGTCCTCACACTATTCACTCGCTCAGCCTAAACTGTCCCCTGCCTGAGCATGACTATCCTAACCCTGCAGCAGCTAAAGTAAAGCCTTTATTTTGTCACATATACATTACAGCACAGTGAAATTCCTCCTTCGCACATCCCAGTGTAACTGGGGTCAGAGCATGGGGTCAGCCATGATACAGCACCCCTGGAGCAGACAGGGTTGAGGGCCTTGCTCAAGGGCCCAACAATGGCAACCTGGCTGAGCTGGGAATCGAACCACCGACCTTCCGATCAGTAACTCAGTGCCTTAGCCCTCTGAGCCACCACTGCCCCTTCAGCAGCTTCAGTTTGGAGAAACTCCTCACCAACCTGTAACTGGTGAAAGTGATTCACAGTGCCACCCAGACACTTGGAATTTCGGAAGGCGTGTCCTCCCAAAGGCCAAGGCGTCTCCGTTAATGTCACTCGCACTCCCAGAAGTTAGAATCCCACAGCACGGGATCCTGAGTGGCCCAACAGAAGAACAATCTAAAATTACAGCTTACAATCCCCATGATGCCACGCCCATCCATGATCTATAATTAGGACTCCAAGAGAGCAAAAGTGGCCATGTTCAACGGGGAGAGGGGTGGTCCATTGTCCTTATCACAGTGACACTATTCTCCATGTCTATGAGCTCACACTGGGAGAAGTGGTTGGATAGTGGTTTCCTGCGAGTGTCTTACGCCTCCCACTGATGATGCATGAGCAGCAGGTTGAAAAGTCATGGTCAGTTGATCACCACCAGGAGGAAGAACAAGATAACCTTCATCCTGTCTGTTTGGAAGCAGTCATATGATAGAGGTGGAAACTGTCCTTGACTAAACTAGGGTTAAAAATCAGGGGAAAGGAATCTTATATGTTCCTGACATTGTGTAAGAGTCCATGAGTGAGAAACTTATCAAGACCTCTTGTGTAGATAAGAAGGGAGTGTGGTGTAGGTATCAGGGTAGGAGGGAACCATGGGCAGGTTTTTTCTAATCTCCACAGCAGGACCGTGAAGGAAGGGAGGAAAAGAAGAAGAAGAAGAAGAAGAAATGTTAAAAGAGGACTTTCCCTGAACTTTTTGGGTGAGTCCCTTTGGTCCCCCTAGTGCTGCCTGAATTAAGTGTAATGGAACCTTGTCCGTATAATGTCACTCGAGTACAGGTTGAATTGAATAATGCATTAATGCATCAAGCCACTAGAGGGCTTCAATGTGCAGACCCTGATCCATCACATTGGCTTCACCCTCCTGGATTTGAAAGGTTGATACTTTAAAAGATATATATATATATATTATTATTTTAGGGAGCAGCACACATAAATGAAGGTTATTCAGTTTGTTGTTCCTTTCAAAACGGAGTCAGATAGACTATGATCCAGGCAGAGAGTGAAACAGAGTGATACATGTGGATAGACAGCAGAACAGACAGATAGTATGACAAATAAGAGTGAGACACGCGGGCAGACAGAGGGAAGGCTAAATAAACAGACAGACGGAAAGGCAGACAGTGAGGCAAATAGGACTCTTGAATCCTCAGTCACACGCTGTGAGTTAGCTCTGATTTGTACATCAGATCAGTCTGTACATTGATCCTGGGAACCTGGATAAGGAAACCCTTATCTGCACAAACTGTGTCCAGGGGCTGTTACAGACTGAGGGGCAGTGGACAGACAGCAAGGTCTGGAGGCAGCAAATCCCCATAAAGTGCGGCAGGTACAGTGTTGACTCTTAGGGGTTTCCCATGTTAGCATTTACATACTTAGTACAGTGGAGTAAAACAGTCTTGTCTTTTGCTTTTGTAACTTATTACTGTTGAAACGGTTAGCCACCTTAACCATACTTAAAAATACAGAAAAATACACATTTCACACCTAAAGACAATTCAATTCAATTCAATTCAATTTTATTTATACAGCGCTTTTAACAATTGACATTGTCGCAAAGCAGCTTTACACAATAAAAAGAAGTAAGTTTTTATGCAATGTGTATGAATCAAAATGATAAGATTGTCCCTGATGAGCAAGCCGAGGGCGACGGTGGCAAGGAAAAACTCCCTGAGATGGTAATAGGAAGAAACCTTGAGAGGAACCAGACTCAACAGGGAACCCATCCTCATCTGGGTGATAACGAATAGCAGAGAATGATCAGCATAATAATGTGTACTGGAAGTTCAGTGTAACAGGAGATGTGTTAAAATTTAAATTAAAAGGAGTCCAGTTTGTTCCCGGAGGCTCAGGTAGACTGTAGGAGATTCCAGTCCTGAGCTATCGAACAACTGAAGTCACAGGTCCCCAGAGCATCAATCGATGATAGGACAGTCTTCATGGAAACCATCCCCAGCCACAAAGCGCATCCAGGCAGACCACACGGGGCATCCATGTGACGGGATTTCCAACCAGAAGCAGGACTCCAGGACGGGTTAGACGGCTTCAGAGGGCAGAGGGGCTGGATCACTGGCAAATCAGGAGCCAACATGGCAGCTTCCCGACAGAGACAGAGAGAGGGAAAGGAGAGAGGAGAGAGAGAGAGAGCAGAAAAGGAGAGAATAGAAAATAAGGAGAGATGGCAGTTAGTATGGTCACAGTCAAATATGTATATATGTGAATGTATATTAGTGCAAAGTGCAAGCAGGGACTCCGGCAGGACTAACTATGACAGCATAACGAAAAGGGAGGAGCCAGAAGGAAACACAAACATGAGGGGAACTGAGATGTAAAGCAACCAATCACCTCACCGTCAACAAACCTGAGTGAACAATGAGAGTGGGGAGGACAGCATCTAAACATACCAGTTCACCAGAATACCCTACGTCCATGAGTCCCCCAGATCTGCTCCTTTACCTAAGGCTCATCTATTTACAAACATGCTGCGCTAAATAAATAGGTTTTTAGCCTAGACTTAAACACTGAGACTGTGTCTGAGTCCTGAACATTAACAGGAAGACTATTCCATAACTTTGGGGCTTTGTAAGAAAAAGCTCCGCCCCCTGCTGTAGTTTTAATAATACGTGGTACTGACAGGCAGCCTGCATCCTTTGATGGAAGTAGGCGTGACGGATCGTAAGACACCAACAGTTCACTCAGATACTGCGGCGCGAGACCATTTAGTGCTTTAAATGTCAAAATTAGTATCTTAAAATC
>QNUK01000543.1:217500-228204 GCA_013621035.1 Clarias magur | reverse complement strand
TGAGAGAGAGAGAGAGAGAGAGAGAGAGAGACAGAGTGTGTGTGTGTGTGTGTGTGTGTGTGTGGAGAGAGACACAGAGAGAGAGAGAGAGAGAGAGAGAGAGACAGAGTGTGTGTGTGTGTGTGTGTGTGTGTGTGTGGAGAGAGACACAGAGAGAGAGACACAGAGAGAGAGAGAGAGAGAGAGAGAGAGACAGAGTGTGTGTTGCAGTGCCCTACACAGTGAGCTCCACACTCACTCCTCCTGCCTGTGTATTTGGGACAGAGTCCAGTGCGCGATAGGGGAGGGGCGGGGCTTTCTCCCTGACCCCGCCCACTGCTCCCTGCGCTATACCGAGCGCAGAGACAGAGACGGTGAGAGAGAGACAGACGGATAGACGGAGTGAGACAGTAGGACCGACCCGTGCCCGGATTTAAACCTCTCTCTCTCTCTCTCTCTCTCTCTCTCTCACACACACACACACACACACACACACCCCGCGGGAGGATGCCGGGCTGAGGGATTATGCTCCGGAGCGGGACCGGTGTGTGTGTGTGTGCTCGGTGTGCGCGCGCGCTCGGTGTGTGTGTGTGCGTGCGCGGACAGACAGGTGTGTTACCTGTGGCCGGCTTTCTCTCGCGCTCTTTTTCTCACCGCGCGCTGCTTCCGGTCAGATCCCCGCCGCGCGAGCGCCGCTCTGTTCCGCGTTAGACGCGCGCGCGGCTCCGGTTCGAGCAGCAGCATTAGGAGGAGGGGGAGGGGAGGGGAGGGGAGGGGGGGCACGCCGCCTCCGGTGAGACCGAGACAATCGGGCCTGTGTGTTAGAGACATAAACAGCCTTTATTAGCGCGGGTCTGCCGCAGAGCGGGACCGGAGACATGGCGGAGTCACGGGCGAGCGCAGAGGATCCTCAGTCTCATCCTCATCATCCTCATCATCCTCAGTCTCCACCGGAGAACGGCTCGGTCACCCCGGAAGCTCCGTCCCCCGGGCTGCTGCTGTCCCGCGTGGACGGCTGCGTGCTCCCGTTCCTGGGCGGGTTCGGTCGGTACCACAAGCAGCTGGTGCTGCTCACCTGGATCCCGGCGCTCTTCATCGGCTTCAGCCAGCACTCCGACACCGTCCTGCTCGCGCGGCCCAACACCACCTGTCTAATGAGCAGCGCCGGGGACACGGCGTGGGACAACCTCACCACCACCCCCACCACCACCCGCACCACCACCCTCATCACCACCGGACACTCGGTCCTGACCGCGCGCACCGCCGCCGAACAGCGCAACACCAGCGCGCACTGCGCGTGCGACAACCAGAGCTGGGCACACGAGCTGCACTCAGGGCTCTCAGAGAACGTGGTGACCAAGGTAGAACACACACACTAAACACACACACACACACACACACACACACACACACACACACACACTAAACACACTCTAACGTGCACGGTCCTGTTCTCAACCATGTGACCACGAAAAATATGCTGACCGTGCAGAACACACGTTACGTCATCACCATTCATCCACATCTGTGTGTGTGTGTGTGTTTATGTGTGTGTGTGTGTGTGTGTGTGTGTTAGAGAGTACTAGTGTGTGTTAGAGGGTATGAGTGTGTTGTAGTGTGTGTTAGAGAGTACTAGTGTGTTTCAGTGTGTGTTAAATAGTATTAGTGTGTTAAAGAGTATTATTGTGTTATAGTGTGTGTTAGAGAGTATTAGGATGTTATAGTGTGTGTTAGAGAGTATGAGTGTGTTGTAGTGTGTGTTAGAGAGTATTAGTGTGTTACAGTGTGTGTTAGAGAGTATTAGTGTGTTCCAGTGTGTGTTAAATAGTATTAGTGTGTTAAAGAGTATTATTGTGTTATAGTGTGTGTTAGAGAGTATTAGTGTGTTACAGTGTGTGTTAGAGAGTATTAGAATGTTATAGTGTGTGTTAGAGAGTATTAGTGTGTTATAGTGTGTGTTAGAGAGTATGAGTGTGTTGTAGTGTGTGTTAGAGAGTATGAGTGTGTTATAGTGTGTGTTAAAGAGTATTAGTGTGTTGTAGTGTGTTTTAGAGAGTATTAGTGTGTTGTAGTGTGTGTTAGAGAGTATTAGTGTGTTGTAGTGTGTGTTAGAGAGTATTAGTGTGCTACAGTGTGTGTTAGAGAGTATTAGTGTGTTATAGTGTGTGTCAGAGAGTATGAGTGTGTTGTAGTGTGTGTTAGAGAGTATGAGTGTATTGTAGTGTGTGTTAGAGAGTATTAGTGTGTTGTAATGTGTGTTAGAGAGTATTCGTGTGTTGTAGTGTGTGTTAGAGAGTATTAGTGTGTTGTAGTGTGTGTTACAGAGCATTAGTGTGTTGTAGTGTGTGTTAGAGAGTATTAGTGTGTTACAGTGTGTGTTAGAGAGTATTAGGATGTTATAGTGTGTGTTAGAGAGTATTAGTGTGTTGTAGTGTGTGTTAGAGAGTATGAGTGTGTTGTAGTGTGTGTTAGAGAGTATGAGTGTGTTGTAGTGTGTGTTAGAGAGTATGAGTGTGTTGTAGTGTGTGTTAGAGAGTATTAGTGTGTTGTAGTGTGTGTTAGATAGTATTAGTGTGTTGTAGTGTGTGTTAGAGAGTATTAGTGTGTTGTAGTGTGTGTTAGAGAGTATTAGTGTGTTGTAGTGTGTGTTAGAGAGTATTAGTCTTATAGTGTGTGTGTATTAGTGTTGTAATGTTTGTTAGAGAGTATTGGTTTTGTAGTGAGTGTTAGGGAGTATTAGTGGTGTAGTGTTTGTTAGAGAATATTAGTGTGTTGTGTGAGTTAAAGAGTATTAGTGTGTTGCAGCGGGTTAGATAGTATTAGTGTTATAGTGTATGTGTTAGAGAGTATTAGTGTGTTGTAGTGTGTGTTAGAGAGTATTAGTGTGTTACAGTGTGTGTTAGAGAGTATTAGGATGTTATAGTGTGTGTTAGAGAGTATTAGTGTGTTATAGTGTGTGTTAGAGAGTATGAGTGTGTTGTAGTGTGTGTTAGAGAGTATGAGTGTGTTGTAGTGTGTGTTAGAGAGTATTAGTGTGTTGTAGTGTGTGTTAGAGAGTATTAGTGTGTTACAGTGTGTGTTAGAGAGTATTAGTGTGTTGTAGTGTGTGTTAGAGAGTATTAGTGTGTTGTAGTGTGTGTTAGAGAGTATTAGTGTGTTACAGTGTGTGTTAGAGAGTATTAGTGTGTTGTAGTGTGTGTTAGAGAGTATTAGTGTTATAGTGTGAGTGTGTTAGAGAGTATTAGTGTGTTGTAGTGTGTGTTAGAGAGTATTAGTGTGTTGTAGTGTGTGTTAGAGAGTATTAGTGTGTTGTAGTGTGTGTTAGAGAGTATTAGTGTGTTACAGTGTGTGTTAGAGAGTATTAGTGTGTTGTAGTGTGTGTTAGAGAGTATTAGTGTTATAGTGTGAGTGTGTTAGAGAGTATTAGTGTGTTGTAGTGTGTGTTAGAGAGTATTAGTGTGTTGTAGTGTGTGTTAGAGAGTATTAGTGTGTTGTAGTGTGTGTTAGAGAGTATTAGTGTGTTGTAGTGTGTGTTAGAGAGTATTAGTGTTATAGTGTGAGTGTGTTAGAGAGTATTAGTGTGTTATAGTGTGTGTTAGAGAGTATGAGTGTGTTGTAGTGTGTGTTAGAGAGTATGAGTGTGTTGAGTTTATTGTAGCGTATTACTGTTGTAATGTTTGTTAGAGAGTATTGGTTTTGTAGTGAGTGTTAGGGAGTATTAGTGGTGTAGTGTTTGTTAGAGAATATTAGTGTGTTGTGTGAGTTAAAGAGTATTAGTGTGTTGCAGCGGGTTAGATAGTATTAGTGTTATAGTGTATGTGATAGAGAGTATTATTATGTTGTAGTGTGTGGTGGAGAGTATTATCATGTTGTAGTGTGTGGTAAAGAGTATTACTATGTTGTAGTCTCTGTTAGAAAGTGTTGGTGTGTTATAGTGTGTGTTAGAGTATTGTGTGTGTTAGCACACAGTAGTAGGTGTTAGCGTGTTGTAGTGTCTTATTAGTTTGGTAATGTGTGTTAGAGAGTATTGGTGTGTAATAGTGTTTGTGTTAGAGAGTATTAGTGTGTTATAGTGTGTTAGAGAGTATTAATATTATAGTGTTTGTGTTAGAGAGTATTAGCGTGTTATAGTGTATGTGTTAGAGAGTATTAGCACGTTGTAGTGTGTGTTAGAGAGTATTGGTGTGTAATAGTGTTTGTGTTAGAGAGTATTAGTGTGTTATAGTGTGTTAGAGAGTATTATATTATAGTGTTTGTGTTAGAGAGTATTAGCACGTTGTAGTGTGTGTTAGAGAGTATTGGTGTGTAATAGTGTTTGTGTTAGAGAGTATTGGTGTGTAATAGTGTTTGTGTTAGAGAGTATTAGTGTGTTATAGTGTGTTAGAGAGTATTAATATTATAGTGTTTGTGTTAGAGAGTATTAGCGTGTTATAGTGTATGTGTTAGAGAGTATTAGCACGTTGTAGTGTGTGTTAGAGAGTATTGGTGTGTAATAGTGTTTGTGTTAGAGAGTATTAGTGTGTTATAGTGTGTTAGAGAGTATTATATTATAGTGTTTGTGTTAGAGAGTATTAGCGTGTTATAGTGTGTGTTAGAGAGTATTAGCACGTTGTAGTGTGTGTTAGAGAGTATCGGTGTGTAATAGTGTGTGTGTTAGAGAGTATTAGCGCGTTGTAGTGTCTGTTAGTGTATTGGTGTGTTATAGTGTGTTTCTTAGAGAGCATTAATTCAATTCAATTCAATTCAATTTTATTTATATAGCGCTTTTAACAATTGACATTGTCGCAAAGCAGCTTTACACAATAAAAAGAAGTAAGTTTTTATGCAGTGTTATAGTGTGTGTTAGAGAGTATTAGAGTGTTGTTGTGTGTCTTAGAGAGTATTTGTGTGTTATGTGTAATCGAAAGTATTACTGTTGTAGTGTGTGTTTGAGGGTGTTTGTGTGTATTACAGTGTAGCAGTATGTGTTGGTGTGCATTAAAGTTCTGTACATTAGGGAGTGTATTAGTGTGTTGTACTGTGTATTGTGATGAGGCAGTTTGCATGGGTGTATATTAGATTACACTAGGGAGTGTGAACAAAAAATTGGAACTAAAATTTGTAAACATTTGAGCATTAAAACCTAAAAGACTTTAAAGAAATGTTCCATGTGCAGTCCCCAGCTGGACTATGACGTCATTCCTGTTGTTCCAGAATGATCTAAACTTTAGCTTCAGCACTTTCAAAGATCACGGACATACCTCAAATCTGTCGTCCCTCTCAGGAAGTCTCACTCTTCCACTTGCTTCCTGTAGGAAAAAACATAATTTGGTCAAGTTTACGATGGTACATGGCATACCTTTTATAAGACTGTGGAGATTTTATTACACTAATCTCCTCAGGATCTCCTTCTTAATCACTGGAATAAACTTTAACATTACCTTCAGCACTGGGTTCAGTTCTGTTGTCCTCCTCATCGTGTTCACCTCACGGGGTTCCTCAGTGGTTAGTTCTATGTCCCATCAAGTTCTTTAGTATACTATATAAACACAGAGCATGGATAAAATTACAATGCAAATTCTTAGGCCGAGTATTGTGTCGGTTCCGCTTGTGACACGGGGGCGGCTCTGGCCCCTCACCGCGTGGCTCCACACGGCCTTTTGCAGAGGACATTTGCAGAGAGTGGATCCTTTGGGTGCTGTTGCTTTTGGGGCAGGGCCTCCATGGATCAGACTTGTTTGTCCGGTGTATCCCTTGGGACATGATTGGATTGGGTTCTGGGGAGTTTGTGGGCCGGGTCAGATGCTCCGTGCACTGTGGGCTGTGGTGCACGGGGTGTTCTGTTGACTTTCTATTGTGACGAGAGTTGACTTTTTTACTGAGTTGGTTAATGTAATGTTTATTAACAGCTATTAATTTATGTCAAACATGATATTATAAAAACATGTAGAGATTTTAGCAGGCACTCCTATCCAGACCGGCTTACAGATGAAACACTATCAAACATCCTCAGGCGAGTTGACGTACCCAGGGCGTGATCGTATTACACAGAGGCAGAATGTGTTAAGAGGAAGCGTGATATGTTTGTGTGCGACGTGGCTAAATTCAGCAGAACTAAGCAGATAGCTCTGAAGAAGCAGAATCCTAGAGTCACAGCAGATGATAAATCCAGGATAGAAAAACTGAAAGCACACACACCTCAGGAGCAGTGTTCAGGGTTGACAGAGTACGTGTGTGTGGACTGACGATGAGGTGGAACGAGTGCTGAAGCTTCCAGGCGAATACAGAGTGTTCTGATCCTCAATCTGCATTCCCAGTGTGTAGTGTGTTAATAAGACGTTACCGAGCTCACAGTAACCATCTGACCAGTGCCCGTGATAAACCCAGTGTTATAGCACAATTATAACACAGACATGAAAGTGTTTGCATCTGGAGGATCGTGCCTCGACGGCCTTTCACTTCCTCCAAACCCTCCTCTGTCTCACAGCACTTCAGGTCCTTCATTTATTCTTTATTCAAACATTATGCCTTGTTTCTTGCTTCACGTGTTTGTACACATGTATACCTTGTGTTCTGATGTGTGTGTGTGTGGGTGGGTGAGACGGTCTGCTCTCTCCTCCTGATGAACGCTCTCACACAACCAAACAAAGTATCCTGGGAATATTCATGCTTCTATTTTAATGCAAACATCTCACAGTACTGAGTTTGTTTACTTTTTTTGTGAAAATACTCCATATAATTATTTTTGAAAGTGTGCTTGTGCCACAGTGTTTCTTTACACTTGCCCAAGACCTTTATACACCACTGTATATGATTATCAGTACCTGCTGAAAGAAACATCTCTGCTGAAAAGCATGATGAGTCAGCAATCAGCCTGTCACAAAGTGAGCCTGCTAGTTCAGACACAGGACTGCTCCTCTGCCACAAAGTGAGCCTGCTCTTCTCTGTGTTTATAAAATGCTGAAAAGCTGCTTACATCCACACTCCAGTAAAGAACATGTGGAATAGTTTAAATCTCCAGTTGACTGATAAGTCCAATGAGATGAGAGGCGTGTTGCGGCGTGCGAGGGCCACTGTTTAATCCACACCGAGTTAACTGAGTTACACCGAGTTACACTGAGTCACACCAAGTTAAATGAGTTACACCGAGTTACACAGAGTTAACTGAGTTACACTGAGTTACACGAGTTACACAGAGTTAACTGAGTTAAACTGAGTCACACCAAGTTAAATGAGTTACACTGAGTTAAACTGAGTTAAACGGAGTCACACCGAGTTAACCGAGTTACACTGAATTAACTGAGTTACACCGAGTTAAACTGAGTCACACCAAGTTAAATGAGTTACACTGAGTCACACCGAGTTAACTGAGTTACACCGAGTTACACCGAGTTACACAGAGTTAAACTGAGTCACACCAAGTTAACTGAGTTACACAGAGTTAACTGAGTTAAACTGAGTCACACCAAGTTAAATGAGTTACACTGAGTTACACTGAGTCACACCGAGTTAACTGAGTTACACTGAATTAACTGAGTTACACCGAGTTACACTGAGTTACACCAAGTTAAATGAGTTACACTGAGTCACACCGAGTTAACTGAGTTACACTGAATTAACTGAGTTACACCGAGTTACACTGAGTTACACCGAGTTAACTGAGTTACACCGAGTTACACCAAGTTACACCAAGTTAACTGAGTTATGCTGAGTTACACCAAGTTACTCCAAGTTAAACCAAGTTAACTGAGTTACACCGAGTTACACTGAGTTAAACTGAGTCACACCAAGTTAACTGAGTTACACTGAGTTAAACTGAGTCACAGCAAGTTAACTGAGTTACACTGAGTTACACTGAGTTAAACTGAGTCACACCAAGTTAACTGAGTTACACTGAGTTACACTGAGTTAAACTGAGTCACACCGAGTTAACTGAGTTATGCTGAGTTACACCAAGTTACTCCAAGTTAAACCAAGTTAACTGAGTTACACCGAGTTACACCGAGTTACACTGAGTTAAACTGAGTCACACCAAGTTAACTGAGTTACAATGAGTTACACTGAGTTAAACTGAGTCACAGCAAGTTAACTGAGTTACACTGAGTTACACTGAGTTAAACTGAGTCACACCAAGTTAACTGAGTTACACTGAGTTAAACTGAGTCACACCGAGTTAACTGAGTTACACTGAGTTACACTGAGTTACACTGAATTAACTGAGTTACACCGAGTTACACTGAGTTACGTCGAGTTAACTGAGTTACACCGAGTTAACTGAGTTACACTGAGTTACATTGAGTTAACTGAGTTACACCAAGTTAACTGAGTTATGCTGAGTTACACTGAGTTATCTGAGTTACATCAAGTTAACTGAGTTACACTGAGTTACATTGAGTTACACTGAGTTAACTGAGTCACACCGAGTTAACTGAGTCACACCGAGTTACACCGAGTTACACCGAGTTACATCGAGTTAACTGAGTTACACTGAGTTAACTGAGTTACATCGAGTTAACTGAGTTACACTGAGTTACACTAAGTTACACCGAGTTAACTGAGTTATGCCGAGTTAACTGAGTTACACTGAGTTACACAGAGTTAACTGAGTCACACCGAGTTAACTGAGTTACACTGAGTTACACTGAATTACACTGAATTAACTGAGTTACACCGAGTTACACTGAGTTACATCGAGTTAACTGAGTTACACTGAGTTACACCGAGTTAACTGGGTTACACCGAGTTAACTGAGTTATGCTGAGTTAACTGAGTTACACTGAGTTACACCGAGTTAACTGAGTTACACCGAGTTACACAGATTACACTGAGTTACATTGAGTTAACTGAGTTACGCTGAGTTACACCGAGTTACACAGATTACACTGAGTTACATTGAGTTAACTGAGTTACACCGAGTTAACTGAGTTACACTGAGTTACACTGAGTTAACTGAGTTACACTGAGTTACACCGAGTTAACTGTGTTACACCGAGTTACACTGAGTTACACTGAGTTACACCGAGTTAACTGAGTTAACTGAGTTACACCAAGTTAACCAAGTTAACTGAGTTACACCGAGTTACACCGAGTTACACTGAGTTACACCAAGTTACATTGAGTTAAACTGAGTCACACCAAGTTAACTGAATTACACTGAGTTAACTGAGATACACCGAGTTACACTGAGTACATCGAGTTAACTGAGTTACACTGAGTTACACCGAGTTAACTGAGTCACACCGAGTTAACTGAGTTACACTGAGTTACACTGAATGAACTGAGTTACACCAAGTTACACCGAGTTAACTGAGTTACGCTGAGTTACACTGAGTTACACAGAGTAAACTGAGTTACACTGAGTTACACTGAGTTACACTAAGTTAACTGAGTTACACTGCGGTACACTGCATTACACTGAGTTACACCGAGTTAACTGAGTTACACCGAGTTACGCCGAGTTACACTGAGTTAACTGAGTTACACCGAGTTACACTGAGTTAACTGAGTTACACCGAGTTAACTGAGTTACACTGAGTTACACCGAGTTAACTGAGTTACACCGAGTTAACTGAGTTACACTGAGTTACACCGAGTTACACTGAGTCACACCGAGTTACACCGAGTTAACTGAGTTACACTGAGTTACACCGAGTTAAACTGAGTTACACCGAGTTAACTGAGTTACACTGAGTTACACCGAGTTACACTGAGTCACACCGAGTTACACCGAGTTAACTGAGTTACACCGAGTTACACTGAGTTACACCGAGTTAAACTGAGTTACACCGAGTTAACTGAGTTACACCGAGTTAACTGAGTTACACTGAGTTACACCGAGTTACACTGAGTCACACCGAGTTACACCGAGTTAACTGAGTTACACCGAGTTACACTGAGTTACACCGAGTTAAACTGAGTTACACCGAGTTAACTGAGTTACACCGAGTTAACTGAGTTACACTGAGTTACACCGAGTTACACTGAGTCACACCGAGTTACACCGAGTTACACTGAGTCACTGAGTTACACTGAGTCACTGAGTTACACTGAGTCACTGAGTTACACCGAGTTACACTGAGTCACTGAGTTACACCGAGTTACACTGAGTCACTGAGTTACACCGAGTTACACTGCACTCTAACCTGTGAAGGCTGATACAGTTAGTCTGTGAGAATTATGTGTATATATGAACAGAGCTGCTGTTCTACCATCAGTCCCAGTTTGATATCGGCCTGTAACCGGATGTCTGACTGGGTCGGGTGGGGTTCATTAATTAGTGCTTCAATAAGTGTTTATGTAGAATATTCTGGAACACACACACTGCTGAGTGAAGAGGTACCGTGTGAGTCTGGTAGGTCCGGTACAGGAGCGCTGCTCTCATGAAAAAAACATGTTTAATTTTGTTAGTGAAACAGTCAGTGTGTGTGCGTGTGTGTGTGTGTGTGTGTGTGTGTGTGTGTGTGTGTGTGTGTGTGTGTGTATGGTAATCTATTTGTATCCGAGTCCCTGAAGTCCTTGGACTGATAAGAAGCTGCGATCAAGCTGAATAAGGTTGTGTGTGTGTGTGTGTGTGTGTTAGCTCCTCTAGGATCAGTAGTTCTAACCTGTGTGCTGTGTAAGTCATTACGCAAACAACAATGATTTGATCAGATCAGTGCTGCACTTTGACCTCTTTAGGGCTGTGTGTGTGTGTGTGTGTGTGTGTGTGTGTGTGCGCTGAGTGTCTGGTGTTAGCATGATTAGCTT
>QNUK01000543.1:187500-212500 GCA_013621035.1 Clarias magur | reverse complement strand
CTGTATAATCACACACTGACTATAATCACACACACACACACTGACTATAATCACACACTGGCTACAATCACACACTCTGTATAATCACACACTGGCTATAAACACACATTGGCTATAAACACACACTCTGAATAATCACACACTCTGAATAATCACACACTCTGTATAATCATCTACATCTACATCTAGGCATTTGGCAGACGCACTTATTTAGAGTGACTTACATTTTTATCTCATTATACATCTGAGCAGTTGGGGTTAAGGGTAGCTGTAATCACACACTAGCTGTAATCACACACACACACACACACTCTATATAATCACGCACTGGCTATAATCACACACTCTGTATAATCACACGCTCTGTATAATCACACGCTCTGTATAATCACACACTGGCAATAATCACACACTCTGTATAATCACACACTCTGTATAATCACACACTGGCAATAATCACACACTCTGTATAAACACACTCTTTATAATCACACGCTCTGTATAATCACACGCTCTGTATAATCACACGCTCTGTATAATCACACGCTCTGTATAATCACACGCTCTGTATAATCACACACTGGCAATAATCACACACTCTGTATAATCACACACTCTGTATAATCACACACTGGCAATAATCACACACTCTGTATAATCACACTCTGTATAATCACACACTCTGTATAATCACACGCTCTGTATAATCACACACTCTGTATAATCACACGCTCTGTATAATCACACACTGGCAATAGTCACACACTCTGTATAATCACACACTCTGTATAATCACACACTCTGTATAATCACACGCTCTGTATAATCACACACTGGCAATAATCACACACTCTGTATAAACACACTCTGTATAATCACACGCTCTGTATAATCACACGCTCTGTATAATCACACGCTCTGTATAATCACACTCTGTATAATCACACACTGGCAATAATCACACACTCTGTATAATCACACTCTGTATAATCACACACCCTGTATAATCACACACTCTGTATAATCACACGCTCTGTATAATCACACACTGTATAATCACACGCTCTGTATAATCACACTCTGTATAATCACACACTGGCAATAATCACACACTCTGTATAATCACACTCTGTATAATCACACACCCTGTATAATCACACACTCTGTATAATCACACGCTCTGTATAATCACACACTGTATAATCACACGCTCTGTATAATCACACTCTGTATAATCACACACTGGCAATAATCACACACTCTGTATAATCACACTCTGTATAATCACACACCCTGTATAATCACACACTCTGTATAATCACACGCTCTGTATAATCACACACTGTATAATCACACGCTCTGTATAATCACACTCTGTATAATCACACACTGGCAATAATCACACACTCTGTATAATCACACTCTGTATAATCACACACCCTGTATAATCACACACCCTGTATAATCACACACTCTGTATAATCACACGCTCTGTATAATCACACGCTCTGTATAATCACACGCTATGTATAAACACACACTCTGTATAATCACACGCTCTGTATAATCACACACTCTGTATAATCACACACTCTGTATAATCACACACTGGCAATAATAACACACTCTGTATAATCACACACTGTATAATCACACACTCTGTATAATCACACGCTCTGTATAATCACACGCTCTGTATAATCACACGCTCTGTATAATCACACGCTATGTATAAACACACACTCTGTATAATCACACGCTCTGTATAATCACACACTCTGTATAATCACACACTCTGTATAATCACACACTGGCAATAATAACACACTCTGTATAATCACACGCTCTGTATAATCACACGCTCTGTATAATCACACGCTCTGTATAATCACACACTCTGTATAATCACACACTCTGTATAATCACACACTCTGTATAATCACACACTCTGTATAATCACACGCTCTGTATAATCACACGCTCTGTATAATCACACACTCTGTATAATCACACACTCTGTATAATCACACACTGGCAATAATAACACACTCTGTATAATCACACACTGTATAATCACACACTCTGTATAATCACACGCTCTGTATAATCACACGCTCTGTATAATCACACGCTCTGTATAATCACACACTCTGTATAATCACACACTCTGTATAATCACACACTCTGTATAATCACACACTCTGTATAATCACACACTCTGTATAATCACACGCTCTGTATAATCACACGCTCTGTATAATCACACGCTCTGTATAATCACACTGGCAATAATAACACTCTGTATAATCACACACTGTATAATCACACACTCTGTATAATCACACACTCTGTATAATCACACACTGGCAATAATCACACACTCTGTATAATCACACACTCTGTATAATCACACACTGGCAATAATAACACACTCTGTATAATCACACACTGTATAATCACACACTCTGTATAATCACACACTCTGTATAATCACACACTCTGTATAATCACACACTGGCAATAATAACACACTCTGTATAATCACACACTGTATAATCACACACTCTGTATAATCACACACTCTGTATAATCACACGCTCTGTATAATCACACACTCTGTATAATCCCACACTGGCAATAATCACACACTATCTATAATCACACACTGATTATAAATACTGCAATCTCTAAACATACACACTGTAAAATCACAGTCTAGTATCTCTAAACTCAAACTATATAATCACACACTCTGTATAATCATACACAAGCTATAATCACACGCTCTACATAATCATACACTGACTATACATGCTAGAATCTCTAAACTCACACACTCTGTATAATCACATACTCTCTATAATCACATCTATATTTACATCTAGGCATTTGGCAGACGCCTTTATCCAGAGCGACTTACATTTTTATCTCATTACATCTGAGCAATTGAGAGTTAAGTGCCTTGCTCAAGGGCCCAACAGTGGCAACTTGGTGGTTATGAGGTTTGAACCTGGGATCTTCTGAACCGTACTCCAATGCCTTAACCACTGAGCTACCCCTGCCCTCATACTCTGTATAATCACACACTGGCTATAATCACACACTGGCTATAATCACACACTGGCTATAATCACACACTGGCTATAATCACACACTGGCTATAATCACATACTGGCTATAATCACACACTGGCTATAATCACATACTGGCTATAATCACATACTGGCTATAATCACACACTCTGTATAATCACACACTGGCTATAACCACACACTGGCTATAATCATACACTGGCTATAATCACATACTGGCTATAATCACATACTGGCTATAATCACGCACTCTGTATAATCACACACTGGCTATAATCACACACTGGCTATAATCACACACTGGCTATAATCACACACTGGCTATAATCACATACTGGCTATAATCACGCTGTATAATCACACTGGCTATAATACTGGCTATAATCACTCTGCACTCTCTGTATAATCACACTGGCTATAATCACTGGCTACTCTGTAATCACACACTGGCTATAATCACGCTATAATCACGCACTCTGTATAATCACTGGCTATAATCACGCACTCTGTATAATCACACACTGGCTATAATCACACACTGGCTATAATCACGCACTCTGTATAATCACACACTGGCTATAATCACACACTGGCTATAATCACACACTGGCTATAATCACACACTGGCTATAATCACACACTGGCTATAATCACACACTCTGTATAATCACACACTGGCTATAATCACACACTGGCTATAATCACACACTGGCTATAATCACACACTGGCTATAATCACATACTGGCACATACTGGCTATAATTACACACTGGCTATAATCACATACTGGCTATAATCACACACTGGCTATAATCACACACTGGCTATAATCACATACTGGCTATAATCACACACTGGCTATATAATCACACACTGGCTATAATCACTATAATCACACACTGGCTATAATCACACACTGGCTATAATCACACTGGCTATAATCACACACTGGCTATAATCACACACTGGCTGTATAATCACACATACTGGCTATAATCACATACTGGCTATAATCACATACTGGCTATAATCACACACTGGCTATAATCACACACTGGCTATAATCACACACTGGCTATAATCACGCACTCTGTATAATCACATACTGGCTATAATCACACACTGGCTATAATCACACACTGGCTATAATCACACACTCTGTATAATCACACACTGGCTATAATCACACACTGGCTATAATCACCCACTGGCTATAATCACGCACTCTGTATAATCACACACTCTGTATAATCACACACTGGCTATAATCACACACTGGCTATAATCACATACTGGTCTATAATCACACACTCTGTATAATCACACACTCTGTATAATCACACACTGGCTATAATCACACACTGGCTATAATCACATACTGTCTATAATCACACACTCTGTATAATCACACACTCTGTATAATCACACACTGGCTATAATCACACACTGGCTATAATCACATACTGTCTATAATCACACACTCTGTATAATCACACACTCTGTATAATCACACACTGGCTATAATCACACACTGGCTATAATCACACACTGGCTATAATCACGCACTCTGTATAATCACACACTGGCTATAATCACACACTGGCTATAATCACACACTGGCTATAATCACATACTGGCTATAATCACACACTGGCTATAATCACGCACTCTGTATAATCACATACTGGCTATAATCACACACTGGCTATAATCACACACTCTGTATAATCACACACTGGCTATAATCACGCACTCTGTATAATCACACACTCTGTATAATCACACACTGGCTATAATCACGCACTCTGTATAATCACACACTGGCTATAATCACCCACTGGCTATAATCACGCACTCTGTATAATCACACACTCTGTATAATCACACACTGGCTATAATCACACACTGGCTATAATCACGCACTCTGTATAATCACATACTGGCTATAATCACACACTGGCTATAATCACATACTGGCTATAATCACACACTGGCTATAATCACACACTGGCTATAATCACACACTGGCTATAATCACATACTGGCTATAATCACACACTGGCTATAATCACACACTGGCTATAATCACACACTGGCTATAATCACACACCGGCTATAATCACGCACTCTGTATAATCACATACTGGCTATAATCACGCACTTTGTATAATCACACACTGGCTATAATCACATACTGTCTATAATCACACACTCTGTATAATCACACACTCTGTATAATCACACACTGGCTATAATCACGCACTGGCTATAATCACACACTCTGTATAATCACACACTGTATAATCACACACTGGCTATAATCACACACTGGCTATAATCACATACTGTCTATAATCACACGCTGGCTATATTCACACACTCTGTATAATCACACACTCTGTATAATCACACACTGGCTATAATCACACACTGGCTATAATCACGCACTGGCTATAATCACACACTCTGTATAATCACACACTCTGTATAATCACACACTGGCTATAATCACATACTGTCTATAATCACACGCTGGCTATATTCACACACTCTGTATAATCACACACTCTGTATAATCACACACTGGCTATAATCACACACTGGCTATAATCACGCACTGGCTATAATCACACACTCTGTATAATCACACACTGTATAATCACACACCGGCTATAATCACACACTGGCTATAATCACATACTGTCTATAATCACACACTCTGTATAATCACACACTCTGTATAATCACACACTCTGTATAATCACATACTGTCTATAATCACACACTCTGTATAATCACACACTCTGTATAATCACACACTGGCTATAATCACACACTGGCTATAATCACATACTGTCTATAATCACACGCTGGCTATATTCACACACTCTGTATAATCACACACTGGCTATAATCACACACTCTGTATAATCACACACTCTGTATAATCACACGCTGGCTATATTCACACACTGTATAATCACACACTGGCTATAATCACACACTCTGTATAATCACACACTCTGTATAATCACACACTGGATATAATCACATAAGAGAACTGTAAGTGACCTGTAACACAAGTGTAACTTACTTACAACAAAACAGTAAGTGATCTGCAATAAACCGGTTATACAACTGTAACTGAATTGTAACTAGACTGTAACAGGCCAATAACCAGAAAGTGAATGTTCTCTAATAAACCATTCACACATGTTTTAGTCTCTTTCAAACATGCTAACTGAATAGGAACAGGGCCTGATCAAAGGCCAATGTCCTGCTACCGCTAACCAGTTCACCAAATGCTAATCAGACACCCTGATACTTACCACGTATCCTAATACTTAACCTAATTGATCGGTTTGTTAGGGGGAACATGCTGTGACATGTTTAATTATGCATTAGTCACTTTTGTTTAATGAAGATGTTAGCATTCTGCAAACATGCTCTACCGTTAACACCCACACCCTAAACTCCAGTAGCCTGGGCCAGTAACATTCATAATGCTAATGCCATTGTGTGTGTTTGTTCTCAGGAATCGAGCTGTGTTTGCCCGGCTGGCGTTTCTCCATGACAATGGTTGCTAACTTTGTGGTGTTAGCAGCGCAGTTGTTAATGCCGGGGATCGCGGTCTTGTGTTATGATTGGAAGATCCTGCAGGCCGTCATCATCGGGCCCCTGGCGCTTATGCTCACGTACATATGGTCAGATCACCTGTCTGTCTGACTGTTTGAATATCTACTTTTCTGTTTGTTCTCTGTCTGTGTTTAACTGTCATGTACATTTCATGTTGTGTTTGTATTACAAACATTATAAGTGTGTGTGTGTGTGTGTGTGTGTGGTCAGGATATTTCCAGAGTCTCTGCGCTGGTTGTTAGCGACAAAGCAGTACTGTCGTGCCAAATGGCTTATTGAGCGCATCGCTAAGAAGAACAACACAAATGTGGACAGTCATGAGCTCATCACAGGTACACACTCTCACCTGGACACACACACTAGTTACATGTACACACTCTCACATGGACACACACGCACACACCAGTTACAGGTACACATCTTCACCTTAAGCATCTGGTGCATGATTGTAACTTACTTGTATCATGTAATGGTAATGAGTTATGCCAGTTATGTTAATGGATGAATATATGTACATTATGACAGCGTTTGTGACTGTGTGTGTGTGGGGGGGGTGTTTCAGAGCTGAACAGGGTTTTGGAGAAGCCAGCACAGAAGACATGTATAGTAAAGATGGTGGGCACTAGGAACCTCTGGAAGAACATTGTGGTCCTGTGTGTCAACTCGTAAATATCCTTCTCTCATCGCCGCACTCACAGCTGAAGGGAACACTTTTGCTTCCAATACCCATAATGCACCTGAATACCCATAAGGCATGTCTCTCTTCCCCTCACTCTCTCCAGGTTGACTGGTTATGGCATCCATCACTGCTTTGCCCGCAGTATGATGGGTGAGGATAACGATCATCCCACCATGTTCAATAACTTCTATGCCGATTATTATACGATGGCGGGAATTGCCGTGGCAACGGGTCTTGCGCTGTGTCCAGCAGTGGGAATTATGGGACGTCGGGGGGGCTTACTAATGTTCATGATCATCACTGCACTGGCATCGTTACTGGACCTTGGCCTGCTCAACTGTGAGTGCGCGCACACACACACACACACACACACACGTGGGTTTTGTGTAGTTATTCACAGTTCTCAGGGGTCATCATTTCTGGGCTTGGTCCTGGGGGTTCTCATGGAAGCAGAGACATGGACATGGGTTGTCATGGGAACAGGGTTTTCAGTGGAACGGGTTCTCAGGTTCTGTCAGATGAAGAGTTATTAGTACAGTGGAACCTTGGATTGCGAGTAACGTGGTTTACGAGTGTTCTGCAAGACACAGTAATTTGACACTGTGCCCCACACACACCGACACACACACACTCTCCCTCGCCTTTACTCATGTGTGCTATGTGTGTGCGCGTAATTTGACACCGACACACGCACACATACTCTCTCCGGCTTCACACACATTCTTTTCTTATATTTTTTCCTTTACAGCAGTGATTCCGTTAGAATGCTCACTCGAGTATCATTAGAGAGATTTCTTTTTTTCCCCCCGTTAAAACAGTGTTTGCATTGTGTGTTAATTGTGAACCTTAAAAAGCGAGGTGGGGGGAGGGAGGGAGGAGGAGTTTTACTGTTTAAGACGAGGCGAGGGGCTAATTCCACACACACACACACACACACACACACACACACACACACACACACACACACACAAATACACCGTGCCTGCGCGCACAAACGGAAACACTTATCTTTCGGGATTTATTTTGACTTTTTTTTTAAATGTTAAGTGCAGGTTAATTTTTTATTTTTACTTTATATATTATATTAATTATTTTTATGTATTTATTGTTTTGGGCTGCAGAACAGATAATTTGAGTTTTCATTATTTCTTGTGGGAAAATTATATTTGGTTTACGAGTGTTTTGGAATACGATCCCGCTTCGGGAACGAATTATGCTTGTAATCCAAGATTCCACTGTAGTTGTTGGCAGAGCAAAGTGTATGTCAGGAGCCTGAACAGTGTTTCTGGAGCACACCATGGACCAAAGGCCATGCAGAACAGGGTACTTGGGGGTTCTTGGCAGATCAGCAGTATGAAGGAACAACAGGGTCCTTTGGGGTCACTGGAGCACCACTGGGTTTGATTGAGAGGTGTGGACTGGGAGCAGGAGCTGGAAAGTCCAGGAAGTAGAGTGAAGCAAATCAGAGAAAAAAGGAAGTGTTTATGACAGCAGGACAAACAAAAACAGAGCAAACAGGAAGTAATTAATTATAAATAACAGCAATAAAGAATGTGAAACACACACACACAATGTTATGTGGGTGTATAATTATAGGCTAATGTGTTTGATTTCTGTTTTTTCTTCTTCCCCGGTGTCGTCCTGCTGGATTCAGTGATGGTAAAATACAGGGATCGTTTTAATATGGGTATGTTGTGCCTGTTTACACACACGCGCGCACGCACACACACACACACACACACACACACTGATTAAACCTGAAAGTTTGCACTCATCCTCATTATTGTACGTCGACCCCAGTGTTCCATGGTGGACAGCTCAGATGATTTGTCCTGATACTTATGAACCTTACCAGGTATTAGTGTGGATTCTACGGTCTAATCTACTTCACCTCCTGTCTGTCTCTCCATAGAGCCAAAAACCCGGTCAAATTTCCAAGTGGCGTTCTCCATCATCGGCATGTTCTCCTCGCAGGCCGTCAGTCACCTGAGCATCTTCTTCTGTGCTGAGATCACCCCAACCGTGATCAGGTGAGCCGGCCCGCGCTGCACTCTGCCTGGTGGAACGTACCATCGCTAACACCCTGCTGGGGGCAGGACATGGATTCATTTGTAAAGTGCTTCTTATGACATTCAGCTAGATTCCTTTTTTTATAATAAACTCTAAACACACACACACACACACACACACACACACACACACACACACTAGAAGTTAATGCAAAGGCCAACTGGTCTGTTCTGCAGTGTGTGTGGTGATGGGACAGTCAGTGCTCCCTCTACTGGTGTGTGTGTGTTTGTATGTATCAAATTATTATAAAAATTATACGTCGTTTTTAATTAACCACCATTGTTGAAACATATTTAACTGACTACTAAAATAAAATATGTCACCCAGCACGCGATAAACATGAGCCACACTTGAACTGTCTGATGCTCTGCCACACCTGGTCCGTGCAGGTTTATGCATTCACGGTTACCATAGCAACTCTGCAGCCATCGATGGCTAAAGACTGCAAGTGGATTCTAGGAGTGAAATAAATGTCATGTTGCAGTTACATAAGACTCTTCTTGTCTCTTGTCCTACTCAGGGGCGGAGGTCTGGGTTTGGTGTTAGCCAGCGCTGGGTTTGGGATGCTAACGGCGCCCATCATGGAGCTGCACAATCAGAAAGGCTACTTCCTGCACCACGTGATCTTCGCCTGCTGCACGCTCATCTGCATCATCTGCATCTTGCTGCTCCCAGAGTCGCGCCACCAGCCCCTCCCGGAGTCTCTGTCTGAGGGCGAGGGCTATACCCGCCACCCTCTACTGCCCCCCCACAAGAAACCCGCCGAACAGCGCCACCTGCTGCCCGGACCCCACGGCCGCAGCCGCGGCAACGATGAGAACGCCAACGACCGTGCTAACGACCACTCCAATGTCAGAGGCACACCCCTGAGAGAGGTCGCCGTCTCCACTGTTGAGTCCACTGCCTCGTCCACCCTCGCCCTCGACGACGACCCTGGTGACGAACCTAATGCTGTAAGACTTAAGGTTCTCAGGCAAACCGACCACTCAGTACCTTCAGCAACGAATTCACTTCCTGATCTCGTGGTCAATGCCCCACCCCCTGATGCCTCAGGGACCCCACCCATAGCAAACGATGATGCCTCCAAGTCTCCAGTAGGTGCACCTGGGCACCCTCGTGAACTCGTAAACCCACCCATAACAAATGTACCTCCACCCGCACATTCAATCTTCCCCCCTCAGACCTCTTCCTCACCTATAGACTCTGACCCTCTGCTGTCCCTGCCCCCTCAGTCAGGCTCCACCCCTTCAGAGCCTCCTTCACCAGCCAATGTAGATGAAACTGTGATTCGGTTATCACCTCTGAATGTGACAGATCCAATTCCTCCCTCTAAAGTGGACTCAACCACGTCCTCTCCCATAGATTCGGCAGCGGACTGTACCATCAGCACTGCTAATGGGGGGGCGTCATCCTGACGGGCAGCATCGTGAGGGGAATGATTCTCAAATCCTTTGCCTCTGGCTGCTTCCCTCGAGCTGCTGCAAAGGGATCTACTGAGAGAAACGGAAGGGAGGAGTGTAAAACCCCACGCAGGCTTTAAAGGGTGCGGACTGGAAGAAAAGGCATTGTTCCAAATCATCATGGAGACCACTGGAACCACTGGTGCTGAGTGGCTGTGAAGTGAAAAACCCTGAGGAGTGAAATGTTAACATTGTACGGACTAATCAAGGAGATGTGGAATTGGCCACGTCCCAATTCACTGGAACATAGTTTTAGTGTACTTTTTATTAGTGTGCTTTGTAAAAAAAAAAAGTGCTAAAGGAAAAAACCCAAAAGGGAATTTATTTGTTAGCCAACTCAGCCGCTAAATAGTGTGTGTGTGTGTGTGTGTGCGGTGCCAAGCCTGAAAGTCTCAAACTCTAAATCTCAAAATTGAACTACTGAGCCCTAAACACTAAACCCCCCAAAATGAACCACTAATCACTAATAATTAATCTCTGTAGCCTTGATAACTAAAACCAACAAACTCTAACTACTGCCTTTGTACTGTCTCTGTTCACTAAACCCCTTATCCCTGAACATTAACTCCTCCCTCTGTCCATTAAACTGTAATTTCCAAACCCTAACTACTGCCTTTGTCGACTAATCCCAGAACCCTAAATCTCGTCTCTGCCTACTACCTCCTGAACCATAAACCCTGGATCTACCCACTAATCCCTGAACCCTAAGTCTCATCTCTGCCTACTACCTCCTGAACCATAAACCCTGGATCTACCCACTAATCCCTGAACCCTAAATCTCGTCTCTGCCTACTACCTCCTGAACCATAAACCCTGGATCTACCCACTAATCCCTGAACCCTAAGTCTCGTCTCTGCCTACTACCTCCTGAACCATAAACCCTGGATCTACCCACTAATCCCTGAACCCTAAGTCTCGTCTCTGCCTACTACCTCCTGAACCATAAACCCTGGATCTACCCACTAATCCCTGAACCCTAACTTCTGTCTGTGTCCTCTTAACCATAATCCTTGTACACTAACTCCTAACACTCTTTCCACTTGAATTTAATCCCTGAACCCTACTTTGTATTTCTGGCTACTACCCCCAAACCCTGACTCTTGTCTCTGCCCACTAAACCCTGAACCCTAACCCCTAAACGAGTGGTCCTAGTGTATTTCATCAGACTTTCCCAAGTCCCTGAAACACACAGATGATAATTCTAGTGACTTTTCTTTTTTAACATGTCCCAGCATGCCTTCTGCAGTAGGTCACCTGATTCATTTCATCCCATCACATGCCTGTATGTAATGTGTGGAGAAAGAAAGAGGGAGAGAGATGAGGAGCAGAAGAGGTTTTATTGAATTCTTTCTGGTCTGATTAGTGAACTGATGATGCGCTTGTTAAAAGTGGTTCATGGTGAAAAGGTTTAGAGAACGTCAACTTGACGCTCCAGTGACAAACCTGTTCACATGGACTAATCCGTTATCTAATCACTACTGGTTCACTACGACACATTCCATGAACTGGATCTTGATATATCAGAAATTTGATGAAACTGGACCTTCACACATTTTAGTTAAACACTGGACTAACAAACCATTAACCCCTGGCTCTGACCACTAAACCCTAACCCTCGTCCCCCTTTCACAGAGAAAAGGGTCTCTTAGTGAACTAGGGCAAAGTCTTGCTTTGTAGGGGACCTCTTTATTCCATGTCCTTTAGCAATATGCACAGACTACTGATGAAGGGATAGTTCATATTGGAGTGACCCAACACCCTGCACCCTAAACCCTACGCCCTTAAACCCTTTATTGAAAAGGGAGGGATGGTGTAAAATAAAATAAAAAACATACAGAATGAGACTCCTAATGCAGGTCAAAGGTCAACCCCCAAGGTGTTTCTGTGTCTATGTTTGTGTGGATGTTTTTTTTCGCCATGGCAACAGAGCATGTAAACACGACGGTGATGTTGAATAAGCTAAAGTGAACTAATGTAAACGCACATCATGATGTAAGATACTTGTGTCCTCAATTTAGATGGATTTTTTTTTATATATATAAGAATGTGTAAATATAAAAAAAAACTGGAAGGGGCGTGGCTACTGAGGAAGCAATAATATATTTATTTACTGATATTTTACCTCCATGTGAAATGTTTCTTTTTTATTATTATTAATGAACAGTGGCACACGGATGGGATTCACCTCATAAATATTAAAATAATATTTGAATTAATTAACTTTTTTTTTTCCAGACTATAAGGTTTTTATATGAAGTCAGGTTGTGTGTATGTTTAACTTTAATTAGCTTTAACACATTATTAGCTTGTGTGCTAACAAATGCTCTGATCTTAATCTAGGTGGTGTTTTTTGAGAGGCTCAAATTAGTCACATGACCAAGTCTGTGATTGGCTGATTAGATTTGATCTAAGCTCTTAACCTAGAGGTGCCATTTATTCATAAGATGTTTGTATTGATGCTTTTTATTCTGCACTTTATCCCCGATTTGGCCATCTTCCCATTCCCAGCTCTTCTCCCGCAAGCCCACGTTGGTGAAGGTGAGCGTGTGCTTCCTCTGAGACACGTAAAGCCACCCAAATCCATGTGAAAGCTTTCCGCCCTCTTCTACATCCCCGAGCTCACGCTTGGCTAGTGCCGCTGTGATTGACAGGCGAGTAAGCGCAAGTCCCTCCTACCAAGACCACATGAACAGTTTAACAGTTCCCTTGGCTTCTGGCTTCATCCTATCACCCCACCCCCTCACCCCCACCTCCCCCCAATATGGATGTCTTTATAGTCTGGGAAAAATATGCTAATACGAAATAATTTCTGGATTCATTGCAGCACATCATGGAACAGGGAGTGGAAATTTTTGGATGTTTGATTTGTAAAAAAAAAAAAAAAAAAAGGAAAAAAAAACCCTGAGTATTGTTTTAGCAGGAGGGGAATGAAGTATTGAAAATATACATAATTAGCCAATGTTTTAGCCAAACGCGCACATGTGGTGTTTTTGGTTTTGTTTTCCCTCAGTGCCATGAGGACAGTGTTCATGTGTGCTCATGTGCCAGACATAATGTCATTAATAAAGAGCAAAATCATGTGAAATTAAAACATCAAGGCTGCGTGTACGGGGTCTGTTATTAGCGTTGTGGCTAGCGTGCTGCTCTTCCTCTGCACATTAGCACTGTTCACTATTTCAGAGTGAGAGAACTCTAACAAGGAACTTCTAAGCTGAATGTTATCACTTTAAAAACACATCTAGCATACATGTTAAGCACATTCACGCTCAGTAGGACCTCCATCACCTCAAACGAATGTGAAGAGGCTATCACGCTTAACATGTGCTCTAGGATATTCCTACCTAGGAAATGTTTATAGCGCCACCATGAGTCGTAAGTCAACACCAAACTGTGTATACTGTAGAGGCTCACTCACTTTGAATGGGTTGCCAGATTGCCATATTTTAACTATTTTAATTTCTTCATCCACGTGAAAATGCTACATGAAAGCAGGTCAAACCAGCAGGTTGAAGTCAAACACACACAGAAGACGCAAGTAAAAATACTGTTACTCTACTTACATATTTCCTGTATGTGATACTTTTTACTTCTGCTCATTACATTTTTATGATGAAAACCGGTACTTTTACCTCCTACATTTAAGTAGAGACTTGATGACGATCACACAAAAGTGCATTGATTTTCTAATCTAAACATAAGTGTTCACGCAGTCACTCACACCATGCAAACCAATCAATTAAACCAATCCTAGTTTACAGAAATGACTGGCAGGCCATCATGAAAGCACTGGTTGGTTAGCTCACCAATGTTATCGACAGTTATCTGGGCAGTGGATCCCACCCACTCTGTCTCCGGCCTGCAGATTCTTCTGGCTCCTTTTTCGAGCATCACGAATGGCTGCCCTTATCAATGTAAGAGGAGACATGATCTAGCTAACTAGCTAACATACTGAGCAAAAGATTTCTGAACTCATTTTCACACCAATGTACACGTGCATCCTTTAATCTTACGCATGAGTTACGCCTACAGTATGTTCAATCCTGTAGACTACTTGCACAGCAACTGGCTAGTTTACTTGAAGTTACCAGATTAATGGAAGATGTTAACAAGGCTGCTCGCTATCAACACGTCATGGCATCGTATCCAGGCCTCCTTTCCATCAGCTTCAGCAACTTGACAATCTTTTAGAGATCTCATGTCTTGGTGGGGAAAAGCACATTTGTCTGGGTGGATTTATTTTTATTTCTAGACATATTCCCACATTTTTAATCTCCAAAAAAATGGACTATTAGAAGCTGAAAGCTTTCATTTGAACATTTTTAAGTTAATTAGTGATTTATCTTTATGATCAGAAAAGCCACAGCTTGTTGTAATAAACCTAGAAGCAGGACAGAGCGGCGCTGTCAGGCGTCTCGTCTTCATCTATAAAACGCACCAATGCGGAAAGTTATTCTACATTCTAGCTTAATGCTGGTTGTCTAAAATCTGACCCGGTGTCTCAAATTTCTGTCCAGCCATGTCTAAACCAAGCGCGCAAATAATTACTATATCTCCTGTTAAACACGTTTTATGAAACATTTTATCTCTTGTTATGCCTACAAGACTTCATGAACTTTTAAAGTATCTGAACACAGCCAATGAACCGTACGCTATTACATTCACATTATTCATTTAGACTTTCATTCTAGATCTTGAGAGAAAACAAATCTCTACTAGACTCTACTAGCACAATCACGTTATTAACACCATCAGCTTCAATTGTGTTTAAAATCCTGTTCATCAGGAACTCAGGCAGATGGATTTCCTGAAGAATCCGTTCCGGTGTGGAATTCTGCTACGTTTGGACATAAAGTACGTCTTAGAGCATGCATGGACTAATTACTGGAGTTAGAAGAATAATAAATTGAAGCAGTACTTCTACTTTTTAGGTGAGTACTCTAAACTTGAGTGGAGACACTGTGCATGTGGCAAACGCACCTGAACTCAATAGGGTTTCTAAATATCTTCACCCTGGAAGGAGGTTGTTGTCGTCCATGCCTCAGACTGATTAGTTTGACTTCATTACAATTCTCTGATGCAGCACTTTTACCAATAGACATCACAAGCTGTTTTACAGAAATGCACATCTACAGGATGTCCCAAAGCTCTCCGTATAAAGGGAACATTAACATTACTAAGCAATGACTGTTAATGTTACATGGACAACACCAGACGACTTCAACACCAGCAGCCTTCAGGGTGTCACTGTGGGAAGTAACCTCACACAGTGTTGATTTGGTTAATTAGCCTGCGTCACCCTGCAGTCTGTCTCAAACGCTACACAGGTTTCAGCTACACAAGGGGGAAACGACTTGCATGTGAGTCACTGTACACATGTACGTCATCTGATACACACATTACAGCTGATGATTATCTGTTTGTTTAAAACTTTCCAGGAAATTCCCCTTTACCATAAAATGTTTGGCTGCCATCAGACGCCCCCTAGAGGGGGAAAGCCTCCCATGCGCAGTGAACTCTTCCATTCAAGTAAAAATAAAAGAGAGAAGGTTTGATTCTAAAAGTCACCCATTAAAGTGGTTTGTAAGGTTCAGTGTGAAAAGCTCATTCAGGATGTACACCTGCGGACCAATCAGATTCCATCATGTTACAGTCGGTAAAGGTGGTAATTACGTAAAAGTTAAAGGTGCCAATCTTGTCAATAAACTGAACAAACTCTCTATGAATACCAGCCAGTCTGTCTACATGATATTCAACACCAAAACAAGAAATATCCCAAATCTTATGTTCCTGTTTTCACACTAATGTTAACACTAACTAATTAATGTGACTCTTGGGAAACACAATAACATCTTCTGCGCGACTACGGGACACGTCTTCCCACGCGGCTGTGAAAAGACACGAGAATCTCTGCAGTAATTAAGCCATAAATAGGTTGTGTTAAAGTCTCAGGCTAAAAACCTATTTATTTTAACCTATAAAAACTGTTCTCTCTCCTCTTTTGCTCTCCCCTCTCCTGTTCCCTCTCTCCCTCTCTCTGTCGAGCTACACATGTCGTTCCTGAGCTGCCGGTGATCCAGGCTCCCTCTGCCCTCTGGACCTGCCGGACTCATCCTGGTGTCCCGCTTCTGGTTGGAGATCTGGTCACATGGATGTCCCGTGTGTCTCTTTGCGATGTGTCCGGTGTCTGGGGACGGTTTCACTCTACTATGAAGACGGTTCTGGCCGACTGATGTTGACGGCTGTTTCTCTGAGGACTCGTGACTGCAGTCGCTCGATAGTTCAGGACTGGAGTTTCCTACAAGTCTACCTGAGCCTCCAGTAACAAACTGGACTCCATATTAACAACATCTGTTAACAACTGTTCTACTGAACCTCCTAACACACAGTATGAGTGCAGATCAAATCCCTGCCCCTCGTTATCACCCAGATGAGGATGGGTTCCCTGGTGAGTCTGGTTCCTCTCAAGGTTTCTTCCTGTTACCATCTCAGGGAGTTTTTCCCTCAGCACCGTCGCCCTCGGGGACCAGCTCATCATTTTGATTCATACACATTCACATTTCATACAAACTTAAATAATTCTTTTGACTGTGTAAAGCTGATTTGTGTTAAAAGCACTATACAAATAAAATTGAATTGAATTGAATTATACTTTGCATTGACTAACACCAGTTGCGGTTCCGATCTTTTACACTCTGGTCTGTGTACAGTAAATACTTACATTAAACAGGGTTCGGGATCCTTTTCAGTTTTCCAAGTGAACACTGATTCATTCTTTCTGTATAAGGGCATCTGCCAAATGCCGCAAACGGAAGAAGAGTTTCAGTCAGGGCTTCTGTTTGCTTTGGTATTAAGACTTAAAGTTATAACACCAATGATTCTCAGGTTCCTTTAAACATATTGAGTACTGCTTGACTAATGTACCCAGTATAGAGGAGTAATTATATATAATCAAATATCTAGTTTCAACCACAAGTGTATTGGAGTCTGATTCCTCTCAAAGTTTTCTCCTCCACGGCAAAATTCTGTGATATAAACATCTGCATTTCTGTAAAACTGCTATGTACTTTTTGTATAGCGCTCTTTAAATTTTTATATAAATGGAATTGAACTGAATCTTTAGTAAGAGCTTTATCCTGGTCAGGAAGGCGGTGGACAGGCATCAACAGAAGCTCAAGGGACTGCTACTATACCACAGAACACCATGCAGTCACATCTAATGGCAATTTATCACAGCCAGTCCATCCCACTGTCTTTGGTGGGTTGGAGGATGGAACCTGGAACACTGGAACTGCAAGGAGAAAACACCACTACAGCTCCGGCTTATCCTGCTTTAACCCAAACCACCATCAGGCAGTGTTGTTTGGAAAGAAGTCTGTGCTTCACATGTGTGCCATCTACTGGTGAGAAGACAAAATAGAAATTACATGAAGTGAAAGAATAAAAGGACCAATAAACTCACACTAGCACAGAAAACCATCATCTCTGTACTGCCATGCAGAAGTCTCACTATACAATTGATTTATCCCAGCATCCACTTTTTGCCTGACGGATAACTCAGTCAAAGGCTTTGGTGAGGTCTCTGAAAGCCCTGCGCAGAGGTTGATTTTCCTTGGAATTGCTCAGTAGTGAAGTTCATGTCTATTGTCTTTTTGTTCAAGTGGAATTCACTCTGAGATACAGGATGTATCCTTAATGGAAAACAACTCTGCAGGTGAAAACTCAGGCGAGAATATTTCCAGTGTTGGACAGGAAGGAACTTCTACACTCATTTCCACAGTCTGCCTCTGACTGAGTCATGGATGTCCCAGAAGATTCCATCCACGTCAGTTGGCTTTGTTGTGTGTCATGACACTTACAGTATGGCATCTTGGAGCACTCTCACCGGGTGCTGCTCCTAAGTGTTTCCTTGTGAGAGATTCCAAGGCCTCGTCCTCATCATTAGTGTCTCTATTCAGAATTCATAATACTTCTTCCAGCTATTATTTATTGACTCATTGTAAGGCCATGTTTGGAAAGAACAGGTTTTGGGCAGCAGTAACTAAATCCTTTGGGGCAGTCAAAGAAACTTCAGGTGTTCTTAAGACTTTAAAGTACTGAACCTTCACTTATTTTCCACTTTCCTACTGCAATTGGACAATGCTTTGCTATTGTATGGGCTGCTCTTTTGGCTCTACATTTTATCTTGATTTGCTAGATGATGATTTTCTGCTCCTTCTCATCATATTATTTGAGATGTTTCTTGGTTCTCTAAGCAATGTTGCTATTGCTGTACAGTATGTTAGCAGTGTGTTTGAGCATAATCTAGATATCCTCTGCACAGTTCACTAAGCACAGCCTGTTGTTACAAGGTGGTGTCAGCCTACCATTGCATGTTGAGATTTGGCCAGCTTAGTCTCTTTTATATCTGCCTTTTCTGCATGAGATGGATGGATATGATGGAGCAGCTAAGGCTAGCCCACCGGAGCACACCTCTTCTGCGCTTCACGTGTCCAACAGGTTCGCTCTCCTCAGTGATGCACCCGCTGAGAAACCTGAAAGAGCTCTGGTTATAGGAGACTCTATACTGAGACATGTGAAATTAGCTAGGCCTTTAGGGGCGCCAGCGGCAGTGGTCAGGTGTATCCCGGGAGCCAGAGCACCGGACATAGCAGGTAATCTTAGGGCTCTAGGTCAGCATAGGTTCTCTAAGATAGTGGTACATGCTGGAGCTAACGATATACGCCTTCGTCAGTCAGAGGTTAGTAAGAGTAACTTTACAGAGGTGTTTAAAATAGCGAAGGCGATGTCCGAAGAAGTAGTTTGCTCTGGTCCCATCCCAATGAGACGTGGCGACATAGCTTACAGCAGGTTATGGTCGCTGAACCGCTGGATGTCCAGGTGGTGCTCCGAAAACAACGTGGGCTTCATAGATAACTGGAAGACCTTTGAGGGCAACGGTGGGGCGGGGCAGTTTTTTTAGGGCGGGACAATGATTGTGATCTTCTTAATCTAAGTAAGGACTCTGGCTGCTGCAATGTGGACAAACTGTAGCTTATTTATGTACTTAAGAGCACATTCAGACAGTTATGCACTACAGTAAGCTCCTTTACTGCTGCACATGATGAAGCAGAAAATCCATCCATAGTTACTGTGTGATCAGTAAGCAAACCAGTCCTTCTGTCCTTTCAGAAGGAAGTTCATTAGGATCCAGTGTCTAATGTCCTCAACACATTCCTCCACTTTATAACTGTGTGTCATCAGCATAACAATGGAACCTAATACCAGGCTCACAAATTATGTAAAGAGCCAATATTAACGAAACATTTACCTTCATAAATATTTTTTAAAATTTAGGTAAATGTGCATGAATATACATTTTTGAATAGTGTTGCATTTTTTTACATTTAAATTAAGAGTGCTATTTATTTTGTATTTGATTTCAATGAAGTCCTTATCACTAACAGCATGACACTGTGTGTGTGTGTGTGTGTGTGTGTGTGTGTGTGTGTGTGTGTGTGTGTGTGTGTGTTATGGGGATGGGGGTGTGGGTGTGGGATCACTCCTTGCAGCTCTGCAGTGCTTCACTGCATCATCCTGCTCTCTGCTGATTGGCTGATCTGCAATGACATCACCACCAATCAGATTACAGATTGCTGTATGTAGAGAGAAGAGCTGCATCAGTGCTGAGACTGGACCAGATCAAGGTGAGGAGGGGCGACACCGGCTAAACACTCACTCACACACACACACACTTATTTTACACACATTTAGTACACACTCATATATAGAACAAATCCCTTAATACATACAGAGAATAAACACAGCGACAGAATGAGGGAGATTGTGCACATTCAGGCTGGACAGTGTGGAAACCAGATTGGAGCGAAGGTGAGTATTTCTTTCTTAAATAAAGACACACACACACACACACACAAAGATGTGGCAGAAATGTATTCTCTGTGATTGGAGTGGATGTAAAAGCGTGAGACATAAGTGTGTGTGTGTGTACACGTGTGTTATGTTGAAAAGATTACCAACACATGTAAATTATATAGAAAATGCTAAATTACCGGACATGTAATATATATATATAAAAAACCTCATGTCATTACTATGCCGATTCTGGATTCTGATGTCGTGACCGATGACATCAGTGTGTGTGTGTGTGTGTGTGTGTGTGTGTGTGTGTACCTCGCCTCTTTGCTGCAGCACTGCACACTGTACAGGACGATCACAGCTCGCTTTAATGAGTGAGAGACATAAAACACTGAGAACAGAGAGAAACAACGCTAGGAACCAGACTCGCACTGATTCTCGTGTGTGTTACAGTTCTGGGAGGTGATCAGTGATGAACATGGCATTGACTGCAGTGGGACCTACAATGGAGACAGCGAGCTGCAGCTGGAGAGGATCAATGTCTACTACAGCGAGGCCTCAGGTCATCATCATCATCACGTGCACCATCTTCATCATCAATATCACCATCACCCACTTTATTACCATCATTACCCCATCAAAACCTATATCATCATCATCATCATCATCATCACCTTCATTACCACAATCAACACCTATCATCATCATCATCGCCCATTTCATACCATGCTTACCACCAACACCTATATCCCCATCACCACCCCTCTTTATTACCATCATGACCCCATCATCAACAACCACCTATATCATCATCCACATTACCAATACCACGATGACTCATCATGATACCATCAACACCTACTGTAAGCCGTAATGAGCAGATTGTCCCTGACGAGCAGGCCAAGGGCAACATTGGCGAGGTAAAATTCTCTGAGATGGTAGGCAGAGATCGAGCTGGAGTCATACCCATGCAATTAAATTTTACTTTTTATACCACTTTTTTTTTTTTAAAGAAGCTTTACAGAATCAATTATAGAAAATCAAATCATACCAGTTTGTTGGTGAAGGCTCATGTACGAAACTGTAGGAAATTCCATTCCTGACTATAGAGCAACTGCAGTCACAAGTTCTCGAGGACTGCTGTGTGCATCAGCCGAGGCCAGGACTAAAAGGACTAAAAGACCAGTATTGCTGTACCATCCTTGTTGCTTTTTCATCTTTAGTGTCAGATTCCGTCTGGAGGTCAGAGGTAACCTTACCCTTCACTAGCTTTATTTTTGCACAGAACAAATCCGCATTAAGATGTTCAACAACCGCATATTGGTCTATTGGTCAGGTTTTCACAGTTTTTGGCCATATGCTATACTATTTCTGGGGCCCATTTAAAAGGCCATATATAAACCCAGGAAGAGCCCATGGCCATGTGTAAACCAGCTGGCTCATCTTAAATTCATGTGGGCCCTAACAAGTCATGTTGCCTGGGTGCCTTCTCCATTTCATTATGTCCAACACTTTATGTCCTGTCCTTCTACATCACTGTATATCTTCTGTATCACTCAGGGGGGAAATATGTGCCCCGTGCCATCCTGGTGGATCTGGAGCCTGGCACCATGGACTCTGTCCGGTCTGGTCCATTTGGACAAATCTTCAGGCCTGATAACTTTGTGTTTGGTAAGCTCTTTGCTTGTGTATGAGGTACTGTACGTTACTCTGTGTCTATAATACCTCTTACCGGATTGTGGAAAAGGACAGACTGAATCAGGGACAGCAAATGTAAATAGAGAATAAAGCAGTAGGGGTGTGATTAATAATTTGTTTACATTGGATTAGGTCAAAGTGGTGCTGGGAACAACTGGGCCAAAGGTCACTACACTGAGGGTGCAGAGCTAGTGGACTCTGTGCTGGATGTGGTACGGAAGGAGTCGGAAAACTGTGACTGCCTGCAGGGATTTCAGCTCACACACTCTCTGGGTGGTGGCACGGGCTCAGGCATGGGCACACTGCTCATTAGCAAGATCCGCGAAGAGTACCCTGATCGCATCATGACCACCTTCAGTGTCACACCATCACCCAAAGTATCTGACACAGTGGTGGAGCCCTACAATGCCACATTGTCCATCCATCAGCTTGTGGAGAACACAGACGAGACCTTCAGCATCGACAATGAAGCGCTGTATGACATCTGCTTCCGCACCCTTAAGCTGACCACGCCCACCTACGGTGATCTCAACCATCTGGTTTCTGCTGCCATGAGTGGGGTCACAACATGTCTTCGCTTCCCAGGGCAGCTTAATGCAGACCTGCGCAAGCTCGCAGTCAACATGGTTCCCTTCCCTCGCTTGCACTTCTTCATGCCTGGATTTGCACCACTGACCAGCAGGGGGAGTCAGCAATATCGTGCACTCACCGTTCCTGAATTAACACAGCAGATGTTTGACGCCAAGAACATGATGGCGGCATGTGACCCGCGTCATGGGCGTTACCTCACCGTGGCAGCCATATTCCGTGGTCGTATGTCCATGAAGGAGGTGGATGAGCAGATGCTGAGTGTGCAGAACAGGAACAGCAGCTACTTTGTCGAGTGGATCCCAAACAACGTGAAAACAGCCGTCTGTGACATCCCACCACGTGGACTTAAGATGGCGGCCACCTTCATTGGGAACAGCACGGCCATCCAGGAGCTATTCCGCCGTATCTCAGAGCAGTTCACTGCCATGTTCCGGAGAAAGGCTTTCCTGCATTGGTACACAGGTGAGGGCATGGATGAGATGGAGTTCACCGAGGCTGAGAGCAACATGAACGACCTCGTCTCCGAGTACCAGCAGTATCAGGATGCCACAGCTGAAGAAGCAGAGGAGTACGAGGAAGATGAGCCAGAAGAGGAAGTTGAAGTTCGCCAGGATGGTCACCACTGACCTGAATATTTTCACAAAACATTTCCCTTGATGTCAACTTTACAAAGGACCCTTGAGTTACCATCTTAAGCTCACTAGGATATGTAAACCTCAACTACTTACAATGCTCTCTGTGTGACACCTACTTATTTCAGTTGCACTTGAAATTATTGCTAGTTATCCTATTCAGGTGTTAACTAGCTACGAATGTTTAGCTTTAAAAAAAAACTATATTGCTATAGTTCTGTATATTAGCAAGGTTATCATCAACAAAAATAATTTAGCATTTAGCATAAGGTGCTACCGAGAGCCACAGCTAAAGTACGAGTTTGTAACTGCACTCATCAGGTGGTACAATAAACTTACCTCACCAGAAACGCATCGGTGGTTTTTTTTTCTTATAGTTGATGTTGCCATTATGACTAGTCGTAAATTAACCAACTACAGAGGTTATTATGCTCAGTGAACAGATTCTAAAGATCTCCAGCAGTAGAACCTGATCATTTAATTTAAACCTGCGCAGGAAGGGGAACTTCAATATAAAAGAAAAAATATTAATAATCATAATTTTTTTAAAAAGGTTAGAGCACTCCTTGTAATTATTTGAAACACACAGACCTCACAAGATAAATAAAGCCGGTGCTCAGGTAGAGCATAGCTGAGTAAATGTACTTCATCACCGAACTTAAGTACATGTTTCACCATCATCATCACATACTGTACAGCAGATATCTGTACTTTCTACTTCACTACATTTCTGCATGGCATTGCCTTACGTAACCACAGCGGGGTGTGGCATCTGAAGAGAGGAAGACCTCGGGCTTCTACAATTACTCAAGCACAGGATTTGTCTACTTTATCCACCTTCGCCATTTTTACTTTGTCCTCATTTACAGAAAACACGTCCCTTGTGAAATAGCTAACAAACTCCAGTAGTCGAATCATAACATATGAATAGAAACTTTCAGTCCATGGATTTACCAAATCATTTTCAGAACCTTCTCAATTCAGAATCTATCAATAATAAATGTCAAGCATGAATAAAAAGTTTGCAAATGATGATATTAATCCGCTCGCCTCATCCTCATACCATTCTCACAGATGTTTTAGGGATCAGGTTAAACTTAGCCCTATCTCGGGTTCAACTCCATCCTGACCTCAGTTGTTACCTTTTACCCAGATGCATATCATTGTGTGGTTGGGTTGCTCTAATCACATCATGTTAATCTACTCCTGGTCTTGAGATAAACTAGGGAACTGGGCACTGGAGCTGCGAGGTACACGGCAGCTGGGTTCTGGAGGCTCGGTGCGGAG
>QNUK01000543.1:152500-182500 GCA_013621035.1 Clarias magur | reverse complement strand
TTCTCAGCTCTCCTCCAGTAAACCCCGCCTCCTGAGTACTGACTGGTAGGAAGCCTTACTCTGTGTGTGTGTGTGTGTGTGTGTGTACTTTGAGGCGGGTGTTGTTGTGCTGCAGGTGCTCCAGGTCGCTACAGTTCTTCAGTTGGCGGTGTTCCAGGTCCTGCAGCGTGTGCAGATGTTTCCTGTGCAGCTGGATGAGCTCGTACAGCAGGTTGAGGGCGGGGACGGCACTCAGAGTGTTCGCACCGCTCCTGGAGTCCACACACACACCACACAGGCCCAGGGAGCTCGCCTCCTACACACACACACACACACACACGTTTATATAATATTTTTATACTTACATTAACCTACAGTTGAACCTCCCCCCTCCTGCCCCCCTCTTTATCACACACACACACACACCTGGTTGATGTAGGAGACACACTGCAGGACGTTGTCCTCGGTACAGAAGGCGCTTAGCACGCTGTAGGAGTGTGTGGACGGGAGTGTGTGGACGTGTGTGTGGTGAGACATGCTGATGTGGGAAATGCTCGACAGGTCCTTCGGGTCTGACACACACAGACACACACACACACACACATTAGTGTTTTATGATCCTGTTTGAGGTCATGGTTGCATAAGTATTCACCCCCCTGCACTGTTTTAACAGAGTGTGATTAAAGTCTCACACCTGAGAGTCTGCTGCATGGGGTGAGAAACACTGATAATAATAATAATAATAATAATCATCATCTTCATATAATCTGACAGTGCACACAATTAAAAAAAATAACATCAGGATCCAGATGTGCGGAATGGACAGGGACACAGCGCTGACAGGTACTGTCCCAGGGGGTGAATACTTGTGCACAGCACTGTGTATAGTACATTTACAAACATTGATTTCACATTAACTCTAAACTAAACACATCATAAAATCAGAAAGTAAACAATGAGAGAGAGTAAAATAGATGAGTTTGTAGATGAAGCGTCAGAGAGGAGAATCTCATCCAGTCAGGTCCGATCTCAGTTCAGTCCAAATCATCTAAAATCATCTAAAATCATCTCATCTACTCAAGTCTAATCTAATACTGACACAGTGGAAATAACTTCATCTGGAATACTGTTGTTGTACTATATAAACAATTAACTTAAACTAAACCGTGATTGTACGGGAGTCTATAATTGCTGTGGTAAAGTTAGAGTGTGTGTGTGTGTGTGTGTGTGTGTGTGTACCCAGACAAGGGTCTGACATCATCATCACGGTCGTCTGTGGTGTCCATTGATCTCCCATCTCCAACACACACCAAGTAGTCCTGAAACACAAACACACACGCACGCACACACTTTAGCCGTGCACTAACTAATAACTTTATTACCTAGTGGGTGACAGAAGCATGTCAGCATGTGTTTACGATCACTCACTCTTATTACAAGTATCATTATAATCTTCTGTAGAAAAATTAACAGTGATTTAAACGAGACACACAACAGATTAATGTAAACGACAGAAGAAAACCTGTTTTTCTTTAAAACCTGACAGAGTTACCAAATACTGTTTTACAACATGATTCAATATCTTTATTAAGACCAAATATTATATTATATTATTATATTATAATAATAATAAATATAGTTGCAAGCAACAACGATGGGCCCAAGCACCCTGTGCCATCGCTACCCCGGGCGCATTGCACAGCCTGTGTTATTCGTTTGTGTTAAGAAAGTTATTCATCATTTTTTGGTGCAAGTTTAAGACGTTATCACGGCTGACCCGTTTGAGATGTCAAAAATCCCTCCGCAATTTTGCATCCTCAGTGTCTTTAGATCTCTTAGGCCCAGTTTGGTAGCAATTGTATAATTTCCCTAGGAGGAGTATATCAAAATCCATCGGGTGCGTTTTTGCGAATGACCCAAAATAACCGGCCTCCTGTTGAGTTTAGCCCAGGACATGCAGCACGAAAGTTGTTCGGCTCGATGAGCTCTAAATGTGTACTGAGTTTCGTGTGCCTACGTGAAAGTATGTATGAGCTATGCAGCAAAATCTCATGTGGGGGCCCCTGGGGGCCGCGGGCAACGAGACTCTCAGGCATCCTGATGGCAGCAGATTCCAAACTATCTGCCAAGTTTCTTGAGTTTTTGAGCATGTTAAGACCCCGAAAAGTCCAAAAGGGTGGGAAAAAAAATTATATATATATATAGCTGCAAGCAACGATGATGGGCTCACCCTGAGTGCACCGCACAACCTGTGTTATTTGAGTGTGTTAAGACCTTGAAAAAACCATCGTCAATTGGTTGCACCGCACAACCTGCACATGTCATACACACTATATAGGGATAATGTGTGTGTGTGTGTGTGAGAGGTGTGTGTGTGTCCTAATAATCCTTAGGAAAACAAGAGGGTCCTGCGCACCTTATAGCGTTTGGGCCCTAATGATGATGATGATGATGAGCTCTGGTCATGTGACAGCCTTCAGGAGTGTTAATGAGGAAGGTAAATATAAACGTTGTTTTCTGACACATGAATTCTGTAGGAGTTGTTCATGTAACACAGATTGTTTCATTATTGTTGTAACATCTGTATACATTCCAAGTTAAACTCTTGTAAACTGCAGCAGCGCCGCCTCTCAGGAGGAAGACCTTCACCCAGACGCTCGTGTGCTCTGGCCCCGAGGCGGTGGAGTGACCTCCCTCAGGATGTCTGTACAGCCGAGTCTCTGGAAATGTTTAAAACCACGACTGGGGGATTATACCAACCCACCCAAACAAATCCCCTTCCCAGCCGTGTTTGAGTGGCCCTCAGTTAGTCACCCAGTGTAAGTGTCGCTGCGCGTGGTGTTTAACTGAGAAAACTAGGGTTATAAGGGACTGGTGATATTTAATCACTCAATAAACTTGTTTAAAGGTTTAAAATTGTAATAAAATCAGAGAGAATGTGATAACAGATCAGGAACTTAATAAAATGGTTAGACTTATAGACTGCTGATTTAATGGAGTCGACACAGAGGTACAGTGATGATCTCATATCAGGAGGAGAGTCAAGTCCCTCTCTCACTCACACACACACACACACAGAGTAATAAATCACACACTGACTACAGAGAGATCTGTTTCTTTCATGTGCCTGAAGGCTGTCACGTGACTACACCGGAAACCGGAAGTCCTGACCTCTCTGACCTGATGCTATGCTAACTGTGTCACTCACCAGAGACAGGTTTTATATTGAACCACGGTTACAGCGCGAGCCCTGAACATGACTCAGCGATAAACACCAACGTTAGCATTAGCATTAGCGCCAGTGCGCTGGGCTCCGCGAGCAGTGCTAGCCCGTTAGCATTAGCAGACAGGTGTAGTCCTCACCTTTCACTGTCAGACCGCGGCGCTGCACAGGATCATATCCTCACACACACACACACTCCAGGTGTACAGAGCGGTTATTACTTAGTGTTTCTCTTACTGTGTGTGTGTGTGTGTGTGTGTGTCGGCGTTAATCCGGAACTCCAGGTGTGTACAGTCTCTCAGTCTCTCAGTCTCTCTCTCACACACACACAGATCGGATTAGTTCACGCGTCGTGCTGTTTCCTCATAAACACTAATCCGCACGCCCATTGGTCCAGCCGTCACTAGGCAACCAGGATACGGCGGCCCGATTGGCTCAGACCGTACCACGTGACACGCGCAGGTGTCTAAAGCAGTGCGGCTGTCGAGGGCGGGCGGGGGATCATTACTTAATCACAGGGCATGTTATTGTTATATAATATACCACATGTATACATTTTATAACCAAATGATTCTAGGTTTGTGTTTAATCAAAAGTTTTCGCTCCCTCACGAGCCTGTTGTGTGCGTGTGTTCAGTGTCTCAGATGTGTAATAAAAGGAACCACAAAAACAAATCAACAGCCAGACAAATAATATCACCTCTGAATTAATAACCTTTATTTCAGCACAGCACCAGTTTCCTCTGTAAACTCTGTAAGAGTACATGGGGGGGGGGGGGGCAAACACCCACAATGCACTGAGACAGGGGGACAGAGACAAAACACCCACAATGCACTGAGACAGGGGGACAGAGACAAAACACCCACAATGCACTGAGACAGGGGGACAGAGACAAAACACCCACAATGCACTGAGACAGGGGGACAGAGACAAAACACCCACAATGCACTGAGACAGGGGGACAGAGACAAAACACCCACAATGCACTGAGACAGGGGGACAGAGACAAAACACCCACAATGCACTGAGACAGGGGGACAGAGACAAAACACCCACAATGCACTGAGACAGGGGGACAGAGACAAAACACCCACAATGCACTGGGGCAGGGGGACAGAGACAAAACACCCACAATGCACTGAGACAGGGGGACAGAGACAAAACACCCACAATGCACTGAGACAGGGGGACAGAGACAAAACACCCACAATGCACTGAGACAGGGGGACAGAGACAAAACACCCACAATGCACTGGGGCAGGGGGACATGGACAGAATATACATATCTGGTTTGTAATTTTCTTTTGATTCTGTAAAGCTACTTTGCAACAATGATCACTGTTCACTGCGGTATACAAATAAGATTGAATATAATTGAATTGAAGAATACCCACAATGCACTAGGGCAGAGACAAGGACACCATACCCACAATGCACTGCATGCACAGCAGGCTCCTGTAACCCAGACAGGTAGAAAAATCCCCACAATGCACTGGGGCGGGTTCCACAGCAGGTGATGTAACAGCTGAAGAAGTCCAGGCCTGTAACTCCACCCTCTCCTGCGCTGCACTGACGTTACAGGTGTGTTTATTAGTGTTCATTAAACTCTAATGGTTCATCACGAGTGTGTGTGTTCGTCTGCGCTCGTCCCCGCTCGCTGTCACCGCCGGAGTGTTTCTGTACTCAGCCAGGAACTTCTGCAGATCAGAGAACACCTCTCCATCCTGCTGCTGCTTCTGTACACACACACACACACAGGAGCAGGGTGAGAACATTGAAAGAAACAGTCATATGCACCATGTGTGTATGTGTGTGTGTGTGTGTGTGTGTGTGTTTGACCTTGATGAGCTCGTAGGTGTCGGTGATGATGGCGATGAAGAGGCTGAGCACCATGTAGGTGAAGATGGAGACGAAGCTGTAGATGTAGAACCTGCTGAAGAGCCAGACCAGCGCGCTCCTCTCCCTCAGCTTGGTGAAGGTGGAGTAGATCTCATCTCCGTTAATCATGGAGAGCAAGCAGCAGGTCGCCGTGTGGAAGGAGCGGAACTGGGGTACGTCACACACACACACACACACACGTTGTGAATATGTATTTTATGATGTAGATTGTGTGTGAGTACGAGTGTGTGATGTTACACCACTGACGTTTTCATGGTGAGGTCCGAGGACGATCCATCCACAGAAGCAGTAGCTGAGGTAGATCATCACTGCGCAGAAGGAGAACCGCAGAGCGCTGGGTAACGCCGCCTTCATGCTCAGGATCAGGATCTACACACACACACACACACACACACACACATACATATGTGAGGATGGGTGGGAGCAGTGTGTGTGTGTGTGTATGTGTATTACAGAACAGATCGTACGTTATATTTCTGGAAGAATCCGAGATAACGGAGAACTCCGATCCACACCAGGAGGGTCGCTGTTCCTAACATGATGCTGCACAGGGTGTAATTAGACAGCATCTACACACACAAACACACACACACACACACACACACACACACACACACACACACACACACACATTTGGATTCATATATTTATATTTATATATGTGTGTGTGTGTGTGTGTGTGTGTGTGTGTGCGCTACCTTGCTCAGTATGCAGATCTTCATTAAGGACGCAGTAACGGTGAGCGTGTCACTGACGATGATTAAAATGTTCCAGCCGTTGATGAACTCCAGTCTGTCCACCGGGGACACACACGTCCCCCGGTTAGCGCTCATGAACTCGGCGTACTCCTGTCCAACCACAACACCTGGTCATTTACACTCGTGCAGTAACTGTAGTGTCTGTGTCAGAACTCCTCTATAGTCTATCTGTACCAGAACCGTTATGGTTCCTTATAGAACCGTGATGTTTTACTGTTCCATGTGTCTTCAGCAGAACGCCCCTGTCTCCTGTCCTGTCCCTCACATCCTACTGTCTATCAAAAGAATTACACTCAGTCGAGCCCTAGAGGGAGACGCGGCTAGCCGAGTATCTCTCAGGGCCGCGTGTTTAGGGGAGATCTCAGGTCAGGATCCTCGGTCCAGTGCGGTAATAAGACACTAATATAAGTCCGTATACCAGCTGCACTAGACTGTGCGGTCAGCGCCGGGTGTAGTGGATTTTTATATTTGATTTCTTGGTACTTTTGTCTGTTCACATCCCGGAGGCGCATGGAGCGGCGGATACGCCACACCCTGGAGATATATCAGTCATTACTTAAGGGGCGGGGCCGTTAGCTCAGCGCTCACTTTGAGAATGCCAGTTAGCGTCTCCTGCATGTCTTTGGACTGTGGGAGGAAACCGGAGTACCAGGAGGAAACCAAACCCCGCAAGCACGAGGAGAACACGCAAACTCTGCACACACAGACCCTGAGGAGGGAATTGAACCCAAAACCTGGAGGTGCAAGGCGACAGGACACTAAATCACTGTGCCGCCAGAGTATACACGCCTTATCTGCGTCCCGCAAAATGTAAAAAGTTAGAAACTGTTTGTAAAAAACTAAAAAATTTGGGGGAAAAAACTTTTTGTACACAAATGAAAAGTGGCACAAATTGTACGAACTTTGATCTCAATTGCAAAAATATGTGAAGTTGCTGGTGTAAAGGAGATCACATGATATATACACACTTATAGTTAATTCCAGCATGTACTCCCGCGTTATCTTTATAATCCCGAGGTCATGATAAAGAATAGTGTCGGTTTTGAATTCAGTAATAATGCTAAAAATAATTTGCTCCAAACTGAATAAATGATGAGAAACGGGCTGAACGCGCTGCTGCACAGAGTTCACACACTGCAACACACTGCCTGTCTTTATTCCACAGAAAATTATGAATCATTATATCATTATAAATATTCCATAAACAAGCCGCTCATTCTGATCGATTCTCTGTCATAACGCAAGACGTTAGTTAAACACGTGAGCATGACGTCTGTGATCCCCAGTCCTTCTAGGGGGGGTGACTCACGGAGAACAGGCGCATTCCGGCGTTTACTGAGCGCGTGCAGAGCCCCAGGGAGAGCAGGCACACGCCGATGACCAGCGAATCCAACAGCAGCATCAACAGGAAGTGACTCGCTGCACCTGCACACACAACTATCTGTTCATCATCATCATCATCATCATCATCATTAATAACAGTTTAATAGTCTGAGTACATCACCCACGGTCGGGTCCGTACGTATTCAAACAGCCCTGTACTGCACAATGACAAATGAGTTGGACACCCGTAAGTACAGGCAAAGTCCATAAGTATTCGGACAGTGACACGCTAGTCGTACGTTTTTGTCTCTGTACGTCACTGCAGTGGATTTAAACTGTATCATTTATAATCATTCAGCTGTCCAATTACTTTTGAGCCTGTAAAAATGGAGGGGAAAATGTATAATCTTTCAAATACATTTTAAATTCTTTAAAAAAAATCTTTATTTGTCACATACGCAGTCATACACAGTATGATATGCAGTGAAATGTTTTAACAAGCCATGACTTAAGAATTGAAAGTAAAATAGAGAATGCCAATAAAGAATATAAAATAAGAATATAATAATGAACAATTTACAGTGTAGAAGATATAAGAAAACGTTTGTATAGTATGTAATCCAGTATAAACTAATGAGGAATAGGCCTGCTGCTGTGTTTCGGGGACAGTTTGGACACACGGCTGTGAGCGGGCGGTGGATCTGGTGCTTCATCACTCTGTACTGTGTGTCATTAGAGACTGGACTCACTGGAGCCGGAGACACTGGCCTGCGCACACACACTGACGTGAACACCGCTGCGCAGGGACACTTTCATCCGGCCGCTCTGAGCGCTGTTATCAAACAGCACCTGCAACACAGCAGCAGTGCATCTGTTTATCAAAACAGCACATCTGGAAATAAGAGAACATCATCTGCAGTCTCCATGACAACCTGCGGTGAAGAGACTCCACTCTGGTCTTATAATATCTTATAATATCTTATTAGTCTTATAATATCTGAGTGATAAAGATTTATTCTTCTTCTGATTAAACTCATGAGATTAGAACACACACACACACACACACACACGTCTAACAGTAGGACTGTTACACACACTGCTGGCCAAAGGGGAATGAGAAACACTAATATGTTTAGACTGCCTTTAGCTGCTCCAGCGTGTGTGTGTGTGTGTGTGTGTGTTCACTGACACACTGCTTCTACAACCTTCTCCAACATCATGGGGTTTAGTTCTAGTCCAGAGTGCACTCAGTTCTTGTTCAGGATGATGTAAGGTCGGGACTCTGTGGTGTCCAGGTTATATGTGGGATTGATTCCTCATCCCCATCCTCGTGCTCCCAGAGCCGCTCTTTCACCACCTCACAGTAAAAACCAGAAGTGTGTGTGATACTGAAAGTATGAGAGAGAACTCACAGGACCGGAACTGAACAGCTGTGTGTCTGTAATAAAACCACACGTCACTGAGACTCATCAGAGACAGACAGGCTTCAGTCTGTTACAGGGAATAAAGATTGGACATTGGAGAAAGGTCATGTGACCTCATGAGTCCAGACACAGCCTGTTCCAGAGTGATGGGCGTGTCAGGGTGATGGGCGTGTCAGGGTGATGGGCGTGTCAGGGTGAGGGGCGTGTCAGGGTGATGGGCCTGTCAGGGTGAGGGGCGTGTCAGGGTCATGGGAGTGACAGAATGATGGGCGTGTCAGGGTGATGGGAGTGTCAGGGTCATGGGAGTGTCAGGGTCATGGGAGTGACAGAATGATGGGCGTGTCAGGGTGATGGGCGTGTCAGGGTGACGGGCGTGTCAGGGTGACGGGAGTGTCAGGGTGATGGGCGTGTCAGGGTGATGGGCGTGTCAGGGTGAGAAGGGTTCAGCAGGTTATCACATCTCTGGAGTTTCTCTTCCTGCGCCATATCCCAGGACTCCGCCCTCAGTCATGTGACTTTAACATCCTGTAGTCTGTGGAGTAACTGCTCAGAGATCTACGTTCTTGTTTGTATGTGTAGTGCAGGTCTGTTCATTGGTGTGTGTCTGACCTCATGACCTCCTGACCTCATGTCCTGAATTTATATTTCTCTTTATCTGCTGTGTGATCGTGTCTGCTGTACAAATACAGTATGTTCAGTTAGAACTGTGTGACATCTCTAAATTATGTGACATCTGTTAAATAATAATAATATATAATAATAATTATAATAATAATATAATAATGAAATAATAATAATAATAATGAAATAATAACCATAACCTCAACTCAAAAGTCAGGGAACATCCTGTAACTCTCAGTGGTTTGTCTGAGGATTTCTGTAGTTCTGTGACACAATACAGTGTGAAAACCACACACACACACACACACACACACACACACACAGCCCTGGTGAGAGGTTTCGGGTTCACCATCACACCCTGCTGAGTCGGCCTGTGGAAACAGGAAGTGCTTCTCTACTTATGTAACGCAGGAGTTTATCCAGACATTATTACACAAGACACACACACACACACACACACACACACACACACACACACGCACACACACTGTATAGGCTATCAGACTCTGCTCAGTGTGACTGTGTGTGTGTGTGTGTGTGTGACTGTGTGTGTGTGTGTGAACACTTGCCGTGACACTGAATCTGTAGCAGTCGGGCAGTTCATCATGGCGGACTGTCTGCAGGTTGATGGCTTTGATCTTCATGCGGACGTCCAGAGATAACAGTCTGTAAGAGGGATTAAACCTTCACCCATCATGCGTGTGAGAGAATTCAGACGCACGTGGTTGTGATTAGGAGCGTTTCACCCCGGGGCTCGGCGTCTACACAATACTCATCCACACCTTACTGATTCTGTCCAAAGGCCCCGCCTCCTGCCCCGCCCCATCGCACAACACACCTCGTACAGGACCTGCTGCTCAGGTCTCATATCTACTCCAGGGTGGATCTGGTTCAATACCTCTGCAGCCTAATTCTAACTCATATAGTCCAGAAGTATTCGGACAGGTGATGCAGATGTTCTTAATGTGTGGACTTTCAGCTTGAGTTTAAAAACAGATGATGCTGATGTTGATGATGATCATCAGACATGGTGGAGGCGGTGCTGTGGAGTGGGCGTGTACAGCTGCAGTGGAACTGGCCCAATGGTGCAGCAACCCAATGTAAAGAACTAGACTCTAGGCTCCAGACTGAGTGTAAAACTGCTGATTAATATAAACATTCCTGATTTTCCTGATTATGTTTTGTCTGTAATATAAAAACGTTTACTGTGTTACAGTTCATATGTTAAACCTCTGGAACTAAAGCTGAAAGTCTGCACTTTAATCACATCCGGATTGGGTCATCGCGATAGTGCCGTGTGCTGCTGTACAGAGGGTGAAGGTCATGACAATGTCAGTGGAGAAACAGACTGTTATTACACATGCTCATTAAGACACACACCTCTTAAAGTCCAGACTGAGGCCCGTGATGTTGAGCAGCTCTGCGGAGTGAATGTTACGGCACTCTGTAAGACAACGATGATGTCGTTATGAGGGTTTTACACGTGAGCGGGACGGCGAGGGTGATCCGTGTGTGTGTGTGTGTGTGTGTGTGTGTGTGTGTGTGTTACCTGTCTGCACCTTCAGACTCAGGCTGTAGGTCCGGTTTTCGGGTGTGACTTTGTCTCGGGTGTAGAACCTCTGGCACAGGGTGAGGGGCGTGTCCGTGCCGTTGAGCCTTTGGAAGGCGTGGTTGCCCACGGTCACGTTCTGCAGGGTCAGATACTGCGCAGAACACACGAGAACACGCGCGCGGCTTCAGTGCAGAATGAGATGAAAATCACAGGTGGCAGCATATTGATGGTTGTTTATGGTACACGCCCACTGGAGGTTATGATGGAGTTATTAAAGAGACTGTAATTAGAGAGCAGGACGGGGTGGACGAAACCGCATGGACCGAACTGTCCTCTGATGTTTTCAGCTAATTATCTCTATTTTTAACATCACACCAGCAGCTGCACGTCCATATTCATGAACTATAAATCAATAGGAGCCGTTCGCACAGTCCGGTGTTTCAGCCTGTTTGTTGTGGATGACTTTACACACACGTGGACTGTTGTAGTGATCCTGTAGCTCCTCTGGGTCACAATCAGTCACTAATCTGTTAGAATCATGTGTCCGGCAACGGTTTAACTACAAAATCATATAAAAACAAATAGAATACATCAGACGTAAGGAAACAGAATCACCACGACGAGGCTGGAAAACTGGACGATTATTATGGGATGCCTTGATGATGCGCCTCTTCAGGTTTTTATTAATAAAAAAACAAACATTTTAAGCCACATTTTGGTCTCATCTTTTTCCGTCAACAATATTACATCATGACCGTCACTGTTGTGTGTGTGTGTGTGTGTGAGGAGAATCCTGTGCCGGACTGAGTGACAGTCAGAAGGAGGTGTTTATCTCATCATCTCACGTGCACCTCCTCATCTATCACAGAGATACTGATACACTGATATACGGTCATGACGTTCCACACAGACGTGTCGTAGCCACCGGTGTGGGTGTGTGTGTGTGTGTGTGTGCTTACCCTCATGAGAATGTAGTCGATGTGTTCGTGCACTTCCTGTCTGGTGTACACTGCATACATGCCTTTGTGCTCATGGTAGTGTTTGAGGAAAAGGTGTTTGAAGGAAGTGAGGTTTTCCTCTCTGAAGATTACACTCATTTCATTACTGAGTCCAAACCATGCAAACTACAGCAACAAACACAAACACACATCAACAACGACATGCATCTCCTTATCATCTAACTGTTGAACATGCTGTTTATTATGCAAATACACAGAAACGATATTAAACATGCACATGTTCATTAAGTAAATACACCCCTGTAACACTAACCCCCCTGACAGGCCAAGTGAATAACACTGAACCCCAGCAGACCACTGAGAGGGTCAGGGACACCCGAGTCTCACCCACGCCCGCGGGGACCAGGGGACAGCCCGTCCGGCCCGATCCCACAGAAGCACCAGTGCAGCACAGACCACTGAGGAATGTCGACCGGAACACCGAGCGCACCCAGCACTGCACTGACCCCGCCTCCACGTCCTGGTGCTGTCTCCTCTCCAGGTAACACACACACACACACACATGATCCATCTTTTGGTGGAGGACACGGGTCAGCATGGGCATCCTGATCGGTCTGCAGCTGTGTGTTCTGCCCCGTTTTCATCAGGAACAGCGTTCAGTTCTTCAGCAGTTTGGGCTCCAGTAGCTCCTCTATTGGACGCGACTACACGGGCCAGCCTTCACTCCCCATGTGCATCACTGACCCCAGGGTCACTGGTTTGACAGGGCGTGACCCCTTCAGACCAGGAACATCCCACAAGAGCCATAGTTTTGGAGACGCTCTGACCCAGACGTCTAGACGTCACAGTCTAGCCTGTGTCGAGGTCACTCAGAATGTCCTTACACTCATCCATTTATCCTGAATCAAACGGCTCGACAGACCGACTGTTCACTTGCTGCCTCATGTGTCACTGGTGCTAATGTTAGGCTGTGTGTATTACTGATTACATCATAGAGATATCAACATCAAGTATTTATCTATTTAAACAAATATTATATGAACCATCACAATATTTATGTAAATGTAAAAAATTATAAAACATTCTTTTTTTTTTTTACTTACAATTTTTCCCTAATTTAGTCTTAACAACACACACACACACACACACACACACACACACACACACAGAGTTGAGTCGTGCTGGTCTTACCTGGATGGTGATGATGGCGATCTTGACGAGCTGTAGTGTGAGTTTCCACGGTTTGCGTCCTCGAGTGCGATATTTCTCACACGGACTCATGAAGAAATATTTTAATTTTCTCCTGAGCACAAACTCATCACCACTCACTGCACACTGAGACGCCATCAGAACTACCCTGTGTGTGTGTGTGTGTGTGTGTGTGTGCATGTGAATGATAGAGGAACTGAAACACCAATAATGAACTCAAACTTCAAACTGGCAAAACCTGACACACACACGCACACACACACACACGCACACACACACACACACACACACACACACACACACACACAGATGTAAAGATATAATTCAGAAGAGATTTCCCTTTCGCCAGTGTACTGTTTTATAACTGAGTTTCACACTGCAGGTGATTTTTTATATCATTTAGATTTATTATAGATGTTCACTTCGGTCCTGTACGAGTCGTGTTTATATTGTATTATTCTCCTTCTGTGTTTATACTTATGAGCCAATATTCACAGACCAGTTTGAGTAAAATTTCTCGAGATCTAAAATGCTCATGTCACATTAAACATGTATTTCATATAAAATGTAATTTCACATAGGAGATCTATTAAAAGTATAAAACAATGTGGTGGAACATTCAGGAGGAAAGAGGATCAGATATAAAAGCACACATTTTATTATGAAGTGACCTTAGAGAGCCGTGCTGTAACGTTCTCAGGGTCTGCAGAGTCTTTCCAGTAAAATGTGAACTATTCGGCCGGTCATGCGTGACGTACCTGAGCTGCGTTTAGAAAGCCAGTCTGCACACATTCATCACATAGCTGTCAATCAAACTGTATATGATGGCTTTATCATCCTCAGCATCAGAGCGCGCGCGCGCGAGAGAGATCCGGTTCTGATGTGGGTTGAATCTCTAACAGCAGAGATAAATCCGAGCCCAACACTCCGTGTGAACAGTAACCTGGGGAAGATGATGTCAGATTGAACTTCTACAGGAGGAATGAGACATTAGTGGGAGTGAGACAGGAGGAGGAGTGAGATATTAACAGGAGTGAGACATGAGCAGGAGAGACAGAATCAGAAGTGAGACATAAGTGGGAGTGAGACAGGAGGAGCAGTGAGACAGGATCACTGAGTGAGACAGGAGCAGGAGTGAAACATTAACAGGAGTGAGACATAATCAGGAGTGAGGCAGAAGCGGGAGTGAGACAGGAGTGCAGAGTGATGCATGGGTACGGAGTGAGACACGAGTGCGGATTGAGACAGAGTGAAACAGGAGTGTGGAGTGAGACAGGAGTGTGAAGTGATGCATGAGTGCGGAGTGAGACAAGAGTGTGGAGTGCGGAGTGAGACAGGAGCGCAGAGAGACACAGAGCTGCTGTTTAACATTATTTAATATACAGTAAGAATGAAAAGTTTGGATTTATTTCCTATATTCTTCAACAGTACTGGGGATTTCAGTCCAGACTGAGTCTATTCCAGAGTGATGGGCGTGTCAGGGTGAGAAGGGAAGCGCATGAAGCGATCCTCCCATCATGCATAGCGTCCACTGTACGAGCCTCTGGAGACAGTGTTATGATCTGGTGTCGCTTCAGTCGCTCAGGTCGAGACTCAGCAACGTTATGTGGAGATAAAATGAAGTCACATGACCACCTGAATGCACCAGCACATCACATCTGTGGAGGGTTTCTGCTTCCCTGATGGAGCGGGATGTATTCCAGAACTCATGAGGAATCAGTTTCACACATGAACTGGACACCACAATGTGTGTGTGTGTGTGATCAAAGCTAAAGGAGGTTAAATGAAATATTAAGATTTGACAATAAATATATTTGATAGGTCTGTTGCATTCTCGTTGTCACTGTGCTAGCACCTGATGCTAACTGCAATTCTGGCTACATGGGGTGTTTTAAGTTAAATGAAAGTTACTCCTTTTAGATTCTTATTTCTAAGTTTGATGATGATGATGATGATGATGATGCTCTTACATCCTGCATTATGGATTCTGTACAGTCTGTATAAAACACTCCATGGCTAACCATTAGCTAACTGTACCATTAGCTTGAGTCTTTAGCTATCGTTTTTAGGACATTGTATTTCAGTTCTGTTTTAAATCCTCGTTTGAATTCTCTGATTTATCGATCAGCCCAAACTTATAATATTATAAAATTATCAAGCTTTTGCCCAAACTTCAAATAAAATGTGTAGCGTGTATAGTTGTTTTCAAACAGATATAATATGTTATATCCTCAGCCAGATTTGATTAAATAAAAGAATTGCCTTTGTACAAATACACAGGATTTAGGTTTTTGTAGCAGCCTTGCGCAGACTCTCTGTTACTTCACATCCTGTTTACTCTCGCCAGCACAAAATTTCACACTTGTGTAGCAGTTACAAAATAAAGCTTTATTGTGCATTGTTCCAGTACGGCCACCAGAGGGCACCAGCAGTGTTCCTGCATTAATGGACTACGTGCTCATTACCTGCTGTCATCTGCATACTGTACACACTGCACGGATATAAAAATAATACAAAAAACTTGTGTTTAAAAAGTCCCTGGTCCCAGTATATTACAAACACGACTATACGTACTCATTACACTGAAGCACATGCAATAATAAACCTCAATAGTATTTTATTACAACCATTTAACAAACTTTTGTCCCAAAGTGTCACCACACCCTTGAGTTAAGGTTATTGTATAATGTTCCCCTCTCCTAGATAGGGCACACCACGAGGGAGAGGGGAACATTACAGCTTGTAAAAGGTGATGAGACTCTTATAACAGGAGAAGCTGCTTGTGACTCAAATCCGAACTTGTGCCCTAATGCGTCACAGGTCTGATTTTTAGTTCTGTCTGAACACACAAATATAAAGAAATGTATATATAAACCTCGCTGGTGTGTGTTTAACGAGGAGGCTTCAGACTTTAAACTGTGTATTTGTGTTATCAGATACATGCGGACACCGGAAAATGGGAATGACGTCGCCGAAAGGTAGAACTCTCAATAAATGAGCATATTATTATCATTATTATTTAAGATTCAGTTCTTTGTCACAGACCTTACAGCACAGTGAAATGATTTTTTTTCTGCCTATTATGAAACTGTAGTCAGAGTGCGGCGTCAGCTAGGATACAGCGTCCCCTGGAGCAGACAGGGTTGAGGGCCTTTGGTTCCATAAAACACGTGAGCTGTGTTTCTGTGCTATTTCACTGCCTATGTGACCCATTTTTTTTCTTTTTTTCTGCTCAGTCACCTGTGTATAGTTGGTTAAAATTCACTTCATTATGTTGCCTATTTTGTGCTGAGAGAAGGGATATTACACGCTATACAGCACACTCCTGAGCCCAGTATATATTTTTAAAAAACAAAAAAAAGCAGCAAAACATATAATGGCTAAAAAGCTCTGAGCTTTAAGTGCTAAAACACATCAGTAGTCTCAGGAACCTGGCAGCGTTTATCATCATTCTGTGGAGTTTAACAAAGTTCCCCTATAGATTGCTATTGATTCTTCATGCCCCTTGTTTTCTCAAAAATACAAAAAAACAACAATGTAACGAAAATACTTGTTTAAAAATTAATCGTTGTACAGACCATCAGACTGTTAACATGCTGAAAGTGTGACTGAGGTCAGAGTAAAAGTTGTTAAAAGCATGTTTTAAAGGGCCAGAAAACAGGGCTGAGCTCGGGAGTTGTGAGACAGAACAAAGGATGCTCCGCACCTAGCTTTACTGCGAGAGTCCTTGTAAATGTATCCGGTCCTTACACACAGCCCTGAGGAACACCATCACCAGAAGCCATGTTTTATTCCTGTTTTTAACACTTCCCCCTCATACACTTCCCCTCGGGCTGATCCTCTCGGTCAGAGCTGTAGACTTCTAAAAAGCATTTTTTATAGAGCAGGTGAAGAAGGTGGATTAAGGACAGCATAGACTATCTGGGTAACCTGGTGTATTCTGACACAGTACTCTGCAGCTGTGAAGCAGCCAAGACAAACCAGACTACCAGACAAAAAGACTATACATTTAAAAAATATATATAAAAAAACACTAGTAGCCAAATTTTTCTGAGAAATGTAATCATTTTTAGCTCCGTATAGTTGTGTGTGTCTTGGTGTTTGGACTACAGAAATCAGACAGAGGGGAAGTTGATGAGGGCGTGTTAAAAGCAGTACGTGAACACAGCGATTGTATTTTAATTCTCAGAGCACATTGCCGACAGACAGGTTTAAGGAACGAGAGCGCAGTGGCAGGAAGTTAGCATCCCCGCTACTTCCTGTGCTCCCGCAAGCCCCTGCTTCTGCATCCTGGTCTTCCTCTGCGATGTCATCGGGAAGAGGTGGCGCTCCAGGATCTCCCGGTTTCGGGAGGCTGGATGACGTGGTTAGACTGACAGCGCCACTGACCGACACGGAGTCCTGCCCCCTCTGACGATTCACAGCGAAGGATAGGTTCATAGAGCTGCTCATCACAGAAGAGGCAGGACTCCGTTCACCATCAGGGTGGAGACAAACAGTGGAGCACTTGTCGTAATCGTAGAAGTCTGCCTTGGAAAGGTTGTTAGTGGTCCCGGATGCGTCCCTCATACCCGAGCTGGACACACCTGCTGCTGAAGAGAGACACACAAAAGTCAACACGACTGGCACACCACGACACCGATACAACCTGGATCTGGATCTGCACTACCTCTGAGAGCCTCGATCTTCTCGTTCTTGCACCGCTGCACCTCGTCTGTGATCTTGGCGATGATGAAGTTGAGCGTTTGGCAGCGTTGGATCGACTCGATTAGCATGTCCAGACCTCGCGGGTTCTCCGAGATGAGGTCGAGGAGCTTACCGGCGCGTTTTCCCCGCGTGCTCCGGCAGCTGATCTCCTCCGTGTCTTCTCGTGTCAGGATCTTCTTGGAGCGCAGGTAATCGTAGTGCCTTTCCGCAATCAGCTTATCTACCAGGTACGGACGAAGAGATTCCAGAGCCTGAGATGAAAGACAGAGAAACACAGCATTGAGGAACAGTCTCACAAATAATGGAAATGAACATTATACGAGTGACTGAATGTTCTTCTTCAACAAAACTCAGCAGGCTTTACACAGAACCTTCAAATTAAATATGAATTCTAGCTGACATGGAACATGTTCTCATACCAAAAACCCTACATTTATTTCCACTGTGGTCCACCAGGTGAAGGTTCACAGTGCAGGTGTGATCTCCTAAATATCCTCATTGCTGTGTTGTGAAGAAAAAGTTAATGACTGAGAACTGAACCCAGTCTCGCGCGGTTTCTGTGATTCAGAACACAAGCCTTAAACACCTGAAATAAAAGAGTCTGTTCATTTTGATGCACACACCTGTAGACAGTCACGTCATCCAGAATCAAAACATCTGCCAAGTTCTTAAACAACCATGTCTGCCCACCCAACCGAAGTAAATAACAATGAATCACTCTCTGATTTCACACTTTTGGCCATCAAACGTGTGACAGATGATAATACTCTCAGTGAATTCCGTCGGTGTATCACACTGAGATACTGAGATGCACAACACACCAAGACACTTTCAATAGAGGAGCAATAGAAGAACACCAACAGCAGTTTCTTCTCCAGACTTTTATCTAAATACTTTTAGGAAGTGTAGTCGCTGCTGTCCCTTCTTAACGACCCGCAGGAGTGTTACCCCACCAAGATGGATCCTCAGAGATATAGGTTCCCAGGTGAAGTTAAAAGAGTGAACTGCTTCACTCTTTTGTCCTGAGTGGAGCGCTTCCTCAAGTCAATAATGAGCTCTTTTTTGTTTTTGTACTGTATAGAAAAGTAGAGCTGCAAAATTAATCAGACACAAGTCAAAGATACGATACGGTCCTGTGCAATTATTTAATCACAAAAGGTGGAAGTTTATTACAGGTAACACACACAGTTTGGAATGTAGAGGTTGTAATTAATTTAATTATTTGTTTACAGATGGCCATTTTATTTACAATGTATTGGTGGTGAAAAATTGCCTTACTTTGGTGTAGTGTCTGTAACTTTTTTAAATTCAAATCTTTCAATGATCTTAATTGTCATTCAGATTCAACTTGGCCAATGAAAAGACATAAACCTGAGAAAGTGTATTTTTCTAAAATGCAAAATTGTTTTATTGCAACATGAATTTGACATGGTTATGGACACTACATTTTGCATGGAATTATTTAATGTAGCAAAAAGATTTTCCAGGTTATATGCTTCCAGAAGCTTACACCAATTTTAGTATTGATACTCAAAGAAATATGTCTTTAACCTCAAACCGGGAAAATAAATAATTCAGTTCCTCCTCTAGTGGAGCTGCTGCTGATGTAGTCCTGTAGCATCTTTCTTATAATTAAATATCCCAAGGGCTCAACAGGGGCAACTTGGTGGTGCTGGACCTCGAACCTCTAACCTTCTGATGAGAAAGCCAGTAACCCACACACAGCCTTGACCGTTTGACCCACCACTTCTACACTTGTCCATCAGGTGGTCCTTGAGGATGCATTAAGATCTTTTACACCTCTCCTCAGGGTGGCTCTGTCTGTGCTGTGCTGGACCGTGTCCCCGGAGGTAAGGGTGGTGCTGCCATCCATGAGGAGCACCTGAACTTTTATCCTCCAGAGCTTGTGATTATGAAAGACTTGGACAACATAGGTGGCTGTAATGGTGTCAGGTCAGGTTTAAATGTAGAACAGGACAGATTATGTGTCCTCCTGTTGTTAGAGCAGTCCTGTTTGACAGAGTGCTCCCTCAAGCTAGGTTTTTATAGACTTTACATAAGTTTTCTTCCTACTGAGGGATATATATACGCTGGGGTCAGGAGGAGAGACAGGGGTGATCTGACCGGACCAGGTGTGAGACAGGTACAGTTTGTGGTGCAGTTTATTACAGGTAATGTGCCATAGTCAGTGATGCACGTGTCAGCGATGCAAAGTGACCAGATCCCTTTGAAGAGAGTAAGAGCGTTACAGATCAAAGTGACCAGATCCCTTTAAAGAGAGTAACAGATCAAAGTGACCAGATACCTTTAAAGAGAGTAACAGCGTTGCAGATCAAAGTGACCAGATCCCTTTAAAGAGAGTAACAGCTCAAAGTGACCAGATAGCTTTAAAGAGAGTAACAGATCAAAGTACCTTTAAAGAGAGTAACAGTGTAACAGATCAAAGTGACCAGATCCCTTTAAAGAGGGTAACAGATCACAGTGACCAGATCCCTTTAAGGAAAGTAACAGTGTAACAGATCAAAGCGACCAGATCCCTTTAAAGAGAGTAACATATCAAAGTGACCAGATCCCTTTAAGGAAAGTAACAGCGTCTCAAATCAAAGTGACCAGATTCCTTTAAAGGGAGTAAGAGCGTAACAGATCAAAGTGACCCGATACCTTTAAAGAGAGTAACAGCGTTGCAGCTCAAAGTGACCAGATCCCTTTAAAGAGAGTAACAGCTCAAAGTTACCAGATACCTTTAAAGAGAGTAACAGCGTTGCAGCTCAAAGTGACCAGATAGCTTTAAAGAGAGTAACAGATCAAAGTGACCAGATACCTTTAAAGAGAGTAACAGCGTTGCAGATCAAAGTGACCAGATCCCTTTAAAGAGAGTAACAGCTCAAAGTGATCAGATACCTTTAAAGAGAGTAACAGATCAAAGTGACCAGATCCCTTTAAAGAGAGTAACAGTGTAACAGATCAAAGTGACCAGATCCCTTTAAAGAGGGTAACAGATCACAGTGACCAGATCCCTTTAAGGAAAGTAACAGTGTAACAGATCAAAGCGACCAGATCCCTTTAAAGAGAGTAACATATCAAAGTGACCAGATCCCTTTAAGGAAAGTAACAGCGTCTCAAATCAAAGTGACCAGATTCCTTTAAAGGGAGTAAGAGCGTAACAGATCAAAGTGACCCGATACCTTTAAAGAGAGTAACAGCGTTGCAGCTCAAAGTGACCAGATCCCTTTAAAGAGAGTAACAGCTCAAAGTTACCAGATACCTTTAAAGAGAGTAACAGCGTTGCAGCTCAAAGTGACCAGATCCCTTTAAAGAGAGTAACAGCTCAAAGTTACCAGATACCTTTAAAGAGAGTAACAGCATTGCAGCTCAAAGTGACCAGATACCTTTAAAGAGAGTAACAGCGTTGCAGCTCAAAGTGACCAGATCCCTTTAGAGAGCGTAACAGATCAAAGTGACCCGATACCTTTAAAGAGAGTAACAGCGTTGCAGCTCAAAGTGACCAGATACCTTTAAAGAGAGTAACAGCGTTGCAGCTCAAAGTGACCAGATACCTTTAAAGAGAGTAACAGCGTTGCAGCTCAAAGTGACCAGATCCCTTTAAAGAGAGTAACAGATCAAAGTGACCAGATATCTTTAAGGAAAATAACAGCGTCGCAGATCAAAGTGACCAGATCCCTTTAGAGAGAGTAACAGATCAAAGTGACCAGACAGATGCCTTTGAAAAGAGTAGCAGTGTAACAGATCAAAGTGACCAGATCCCTTTAAGGAAAGTAACAGCATCGCAGATCAACGTGACCAAATCCCTATAAAGAGAGCACGTGACCTGCAGGGGGGGGGGGTAATTACTTTCAGTTTCAGACCAAAAACCCATTTAATAACATATGCTTATATAATAACAGTGATTAATTTGTATGGTTTTAGTGTGATCTCTGCTCAGACACACACAGACACACAGACACACACACACAGGTGAGTGACTCACGTTCTTCTTCACTTCGGCCATTTCGTCTTCCGTCAGGTGAGGACTCTCCATCCTGCTCCTCCTGAGCTCCTCTACACACTCCTCTACACACTCCTCTACACACTCCTAGGGTGACAGCTCTGTAAAGCGGAGAGAGGGAGAGAGATAAACACCTCCCGAGTGAAGATTTAACACTCAGACCTGCTGGATTAAACACCGAGCCGCAACAGGAAGAAAGAGAAAAACCTGAAGCTCGCGCTACACTTCCTCATCGAGCGCGCTGACGTCACACACCCCAGAAACTGTGGAAGGCCATCGGGCTCAAAGCGCGGCTTAAGACTGCGTTCCATTCCGAAGTGCACTTCACAGGGTGCTCCCTACTCCCTACTCTCTGCCCGTTTGTAGGGAATGTCGGTGAAGGGAACTTCCCTCAACAAAACTCCACCATTCGGAACACCCTGCGAAATGACCAGCGCTGACGTCACTTAATCCGTGCGTTACCATGGTAACATAAACACCTGGGATACCTGTCTCTGATTTATTTATTGAAATAGAATCTGATATCATCTGCAGGATCTGCATTTTTTCACGCTCCGGCGAGACGCAGTGACTGATGGGAAATATTTCATTCACTTGTGAAGTGAAGACCTGATGTTCACTCGTTCCCTACACCGTTACAGTTCCCTTTCAACTGATCGTTTTTGCTCCCTGCAGTTTGGAGTCACACTTAACCTGGCTGAACACCCCGTGTAACCTGGCTGAACACCCCGTGTAACCTGGCTGAACACCCCGTGTAACCTGGCTGAACACCCCGTGTAACCTGGCTGAACACCCCGTGTAACCTGGCTGAACACCCCGTGTAACCTGGCTGAACACCCCGTGTAACCTGGCTGAACACCCCGTGTAACCTGGCTGAACACCCCGTGTAACCTGGCTGAACACCCCGTGTAACCTGGCTGAACACACCGTGTAACCTGGCTGAACACCCCGTGTAACCTGGCTGAACACCCCGTGTAACCTGGCTGAACACCCCGTGTAACCTGGCTGAACACACTGTGTAGGGAACTTCTCAGGGAATTTCAGGCTGATCAGACGTACCTTAAATCTTATGCCAAAAAAATCTACAGTTCCTCAAATGTCCACTAAGAATTTTCACTACAAAAAGTGATGAAATCCCCATGTCAATCTCAAGAGTCAAAATGCAATCTTTTATTTTCATGTACACGGCTGTGGTTAACACCACTGGATTATTATCAGGTTCATTTTCAGTTCAGAGAGGTTCATGAGCGTCAGGGCTGTCCTCTCACCACTCCTGTTCGCCTTGCTCACTGCTCACTTGCTCGCCTTGGCAGAAACTATTGAATGTGTAATGGCATCCAGGGGATGAAGGCAGGTGGGATGGAACACCACGTATCATTATATGCAGATGACGTCCTTCTTTGCCTGAAGCAGCAACAGTCATCAATTCCTTGTGTGTTGCAGATAATTAATCAGTATAGCCAGTCTAGTGGATACAAAATAAACCACAGGTTTACAAAATGTTACATTTTATGTTAATGTTAAATTACAATGTCCCTTTTACATCACTGACTCTTTTTCTTCTTCTTCTTCTTCTTCTTCCTCTTTTTGTTTTTGGTCTGTTCCCTTTCAGGGGTCGCCACAGTGAATCATCTGCCTCCATCAAACTCTGTCCTCTGCATCCTCTTCTCTCACACCAACTAACCTCATGTCCTCTCTCACTGCATCCATAAATCTCCTCTCTGGTCTCCTCTAGACCTCTGCCTGGCAGTTCCAACCTCAGCATCCTTCTGCAGATACACTCACACTCTCTCCTCTGAACACGTCCAAACCACCTCAATCTGGCCTCTCGGACTTTATCTCCAGAACATCTCACATGAGTTGTCCCTCTGATTCTCGATCCTATCCATCCTCACCACTCCCAAAGAGAACCTCAACACCTTCATCTCTGCTACCTCCAGTTCCGCCTGCTGTCTTTCATTCATTGCCAGCGTCTCTAAGCTGTAGAGCATCGCTGGTCTCACCACTGTCTTGTACACCTCTCCTTTTATTCTTGCTGATTCTCTTTTATTGCACCAGCACACTTTTCTCCACCCGTTCCATCCTGCCTGTAACTGCCTCTTCACCTCCTTTTCACACTCTCCTTTGTTCTGGACCGTTGACCATAAGTACTTAAAGTCCTGCACCTTGTTCACGTCTGCTCCCTGTAGCCTTAAAGTTCCACTTGGGTCCCTCTCATTCACACACATGTATTCTGTCTTGCTATGACTAACCTTCATTCATCTACTTTCCAGAGCGAACCTCCACCTCTCCAGATTTTCCTCCACCTGTTCCCTGCTCTCGTTACGAAGCACAATGTCATCTGCAAACATCATTGTCCATGGAAACTCCTGTCTAACCTCATCTGTCCTCCTGTCCATCATCAGAGCAAACAAGAAGGGGCTCAGAGCCGATCCCTGATGTAGACCCACCTCCACCTTGAACTCTTCTGTCACACCTACAGCACGTCTCACCACTGTCTTACAGCTCTCATACATGTCCTGCACCACTCTAACATACCTCTCTAACATAAGTCTGAAAAATCAGACTTTATGACTGATTTTTGTCCATGTCTGCACTATAACTCCTATACTATCCTCACTATGTCTCCCTGCTCTCTTTATATCTATATAAAAGAAAGTAATATTTTAAGAAAGTAATATTTTGTGTCTGATAAAACATTACAGTAAATAATGTTAATGTATTTTAGCATTTAGTATTTTAAGTAATAATAGCATGGTGTTACATCTAATATTTATTTATATTTCTTTCACAGAAAAATCTACAGATGAATGTATGTACAGATGAAACTGTCTGCACTTGACGTCCTGAATAAATCTGAATTTGTGCAACATTTTGCTGCTTCTTCTGGAAGCTCTTTCTTCTTGTGTGTCCTTTTGCTTTCTGCTCCACCAGGACACTTTCTCTCCATCCTCACATGTCTGTTTAAACGCTGTGGTGCTCTGGAGAGATGCAGAGAGAAGATAATGTACCACTGTCAAGACCAACAGAATCAGATTAATCAACAGGGTCAGGCGTAGCTCAGTGGTTAAGGCATTGGTCCCAGGTTCAAGTCCCACTACCACCAAGTTGTCCTTGTTGGGCCCTTGAGCGAGGCCCTTAACTCCAACTGCTCAGATGTATAATGAGGTGAAAATGTAAGTCGCTCTGGATAAGGGCGTCTGCCAAATGCCTAGTAGGTTAATAACGCTTATTATTATTTAATTAACTAACTGAATGTGGAAATCATCACAGACAAGAAGAAATGAGTAAAGAACAAGTAAAGGACCTCTTGTGTATACAACTCATCAATCAGCTGGGGGTAGAAAAAGCAAATCAATGAGAGACAGGGAGAAAAAAATGATTAGATTCATATATGAACATTGTAAAGTTTACACACGTTATACGTTTCACAGCTTTTCGATTTTAACATTTAACTCAAAATCACTTTGTTTCAGTTTCTTTACAACTTTGAATTTATGTATATAGAAGGAAATCATCACTCTAGTACAACAGAGTGTGCAATAATAATAATAATAATAATAATAATAATAATAGTGCGGCCTGGAGGAGGAGTTTCGGCAAAGTCAAAGAGTTCAGAAGCCAAGAGGCGAAACGCTGCTGCTTCTCTCAGCAACCACTAGATGGCGCTCTCGAGATTCTGGACTGAAAACTCCCAGGAGAAGCGCTCGGACGGCCTTCAGGTTGGACTCATTGCTCCGAGCTAGAGCTCTAAAATAAGCAGACTAATAGATACTTACCCTCAGACATCTGTGTCCATACAGAGGATAAAAAGTTTATACACCCGACGCGCCAACCAAACAAAAACCATCAACATCAATAAGCTTTGTCATTTTTACAATATTTTTTGTTTAAACTATACATTAAACATACTTGATTCATTTTCTAAGTGTAAGATATTTATAACTTTTCTTCTATCTTATAACTTATTTATACATTTTCTTTTGATGTTCTTCTTGTTTATTGCCTGATTATTATTGATACTGCATTTCTCATGCTTTGTGTGTGTGTGTGTGTGTGTGTGTGTGTGAGAGAGAGAGAGAGAGAGAGAGAGAGAGAGAAAAACCAGGTCACTTAGATTCTCTATTTTTTTTTACATCTCAATTTTATATAATTTTTCTCATTTTGGAAGCATTTTAAGACCTCAGATGTTTAAAATGAAAAACATTTAAAACGTCGTAACTCTTAGCTTTATTCACCAGCTTTACGACTGAAATTAAATGTAAAACAATTAACTGTAGCATTAGAGTTCTCACTTAAAAACCAAGCACAGCACAGCGTTTACACGAAACAAAACACAATATAATTCACTCCTCCAACATGGGAATGGTTTCCCATGTGCTTCAGGATGGAGGAACAGACATGGAGCGTCACCTCCTGCTACTCTCTCACTGCACAGCCGTCACAGCCTTCTAGACGGTCCTGGAACTCCGAGGAAGATGCTGATGTGGATCCTCCTCACCTCGTGTTCAGGCTCCGACCACCAGGAGGACAGCTAAGTCTAAGCCTTATTTAAGACTTATTTCATGATGTTCTTCAGCAACAATTCTGTAAAAACTATTTGCAAGAACACCAACAAGCAGGCGGCCTGTCATACAGCACAGGGGAGGAAATACCAGTGGACTGATGTGACCGTGGTGGAGCTACAAATACATCAGACTTGCTTTTTACACGGCCACCAGGAAGCTGGAACAAATACAGGACTACTAGCGACAAAACACAATTTTTAATCCAAGTGTAATGAGCAGAGACAGGTACAGGACAATTTCATGGGATGTCCACATGAGTGATCCTGATGAGGACCGTGAAAACGACAGGAAGAGAGGAATACTAGAGCATGACAGATTGTTCCGCGTCAAGCCTCTCCTGACTGCAGTCCAGGACTCTACCACCCTTGAAGGAACCTGTCCATGCATGAACGGATGGTAGGAACCGAGGCCATGACTGGACTGAGCCAGTGCATGAAGGCAAATCCATCAAAGTAGGGTGGGGATTCAACTTCTTTGTTCTTACAGACTCTAGTAATGGATACACGGTGGATGTTGCTGTGTACACAGAACAGAATAACTTTCCTTCTCGACGAGGACTTTCATATATTTTTGTAATGTCTTTTGTAAATTGTCTGAATTAGCTCATTTGCTTGATTTAAAATAAAAATAAAATTTTTTTTACCTGTAATTACTGTTTTGGCATACCTACGTCTTACTGCTTCTGATAGCTACTTCCAGCAGGATAACACACCATGTCACAAAGCTAAAATCAACTCAAAATGGTTTCTTGAACATGGCAGTGACGCCATTGTACTCAAATGGCCTCCACAGTCACTAGATCGGAGTTAAATAGAGCACCTTTGGGGTGTGATGGAATGGAGGTTTGCATCATGGATATGCAGCTGATAAACCTGCAGCAACTGTTTAGTGTTATCGTGTCATGTCGAAAGGGGTCCAACCCAGACAGGTGACATGAACAACAGGATCAGCTAAGGCTCACCCATGCCCATCGGGACCAGTAGGTCATCCCATCTAAACCCACTGAAAATGACCAAATGACTGGAAAGAGTCATCAGTGGACATGATAGAAAGGTAGGGGACACCACAGTCCACCATGGAAAGAACTCAGCAGGCAAAGTGCCCGGTTCATCTCAACTCCCCAGAGCCCATTCCAATCAAGTAGCCATGTGATGCATAAATGTCTTTAAGCCTTAAGTTAAAAAAAAAAAATCTATCTTTAGTTTAATTGTCTTCTCAGAATTTTCATTGTAGTGAAATATTTCTGTTTTAGGACACGGACGGTCGTATGAGCATGTCACTGCACACCATTCTGGACAGGGTTATGTAGGAGACACCAGGCGTCCCCAGGACTCCTACTGAGGATTCAGCACTCAGATTCCACACACAAAAACTAGGCAACAAAAATCCATATGTTTAACACAACCCTTACAAAAAATAACTGCAGTTTCTGGGGGAAAACTGCAGTTTTACTGCAGTTTTTGTGAAGTACTATGCAGTACAGTGCAGTTGTATTGAAATATGATTCTGTAACGTTGTCCATTGTAAAAATAATAATAATAATAATAATAATAATAATAATAATAATAATAATAACTTCAGCTCCTGCAGCTTCTGGGATAAAAACTGCAGTTATACTGCCGTTTTGTAAAGTAAAGTACAATGAAATACTATTTATTCAGTACTATTTCAGTTAAATTCAGTTGGAATGTAGTTGTATTAAAATATGATTCTGTAACTTTGTAGTTATTGAACAGTTAATCCTGCACTGAATCCTGCAGTCCTTCACTAGGTTATTCTATTATTATTATTATTATTATTATTATTATTATTATGTTATGCTTCTAGTTTGGTTCAAGAAATATAGGATCCTACTAAATTCATTCAGTGAAGTGATGTGTGTCTCAGTTGTAGTTTGTGATTCTGACTTCTGAATGCCAGGGGCATCTTATTGTCAGGCAAACAGAAGCCAGTTGGGAGCAGGTAGAAGCAAATAGCGTGTGTGCGAGGAAAACCATAACGTCTTCCTCTTATACTCTTCCAGTGTAAAACTGAGACGCGCTTAAATATGCACCACTGTACGATTCGTCCTCACCAGCCAATAAGACTACAAGGTCACATCTAATCCTCACACAGGGTTTGAACTACAGAGCGCGCGATGCAGTCCCGCAGCCCGCGCATGCGCGGTACGGTTCTCGTTCATTTAGAGATGCGCGCGCTGACCGAAACGACAGCTCATAAACGCCGAGAAAGAGACACTAACGGTTTGTGTATGTCGTTATTGAGGAACTCAGACAGGATGGAGCACTATAACTATCTTATAGACTTTATTATTGATAAAACGGTACACATTCGCGACATATCAGAATTAAATCATCATGAGAATTTCAAAGTTCAGCCAAGAAAACTTGCCGAGTTGGAAGAATCTAGAAAGGGGGCGTGTCGTCTTGTGGAGGAGGAACACAGCCGCACCTGAGCGATGGCCCTGTCACACCATTCAGTTAAGTGCTGAGTGGGACCTTAAGTCACTTTTATTATTTTACTATATATAAAGTTATTTAACTAGTTATTGTGTTCTATCGCTATGCGGTGTTAATGGCATTGTCCTAAATGTGTGCGTGTTTTCTAATGTTAACCGCTATACTGTTAGCATGCTAGCTAGGTTAACCTGAGGTAGCCCACTGCTAGCATTGGATTCAGTTGTAAATGTATAGCTCAGTTTAACTATAGACCATATAAGTGCGAGTTGATTTCTTAATGTGTAACACTACACAATGTGAGTAAAAATGATTCGGCTGTAAACGTCCTGTGTTTGTTTCTGTAGTCGTCCATCAGCCCTTACACGAGAGAGAAGATCGAGAGGAGGACTGTGTTCCTCTCCAGTGTTCCTCTGATCACCTCAGAGCAGACTCTGGGAAAGGGGACAAGGGAGAAGGCCAAGAGGTCAGCATTAGACCCTGGGCAGACTTCACTCCTGGTAGGAAACATACTTTTTCTCATCCCTTTATTTTCCTTTACTAAAAACAAATTTTAAGTTTGTGACCTTTTTTTTAATCATTCAGATTTTTTTGTGGGGTGTGGGGTTCTCAGAACACATTTATATTTTTGCTTAGTCAGTCTTAAACTTGTTTGTCTTCATGTTTCAGAAAGACGTCAAGAGGTGGACATCACTCTGTGGAACAAAGGTGTGGTTGGATTTTACCTGATAAAATATTACAGGATTATCTAAAATCTCACACAGTCTACCAATGGTCCACTTTCTTTTTATGAATCCAATGGTGCTCATTCGGACAACAAAACACTTCTCCGAGTTTTCTTCTTGATAAGCATTTGCTTTATTTTTTGTCTTTTGTTAATAGAATCCGCAAAGCCTCAAACTCAGCACATGGCACTAAGGAGACCCTCCCAGCCCAACAAACAGCAGCTGTTAGAGGTGAGTAAATTGAGTTAATATTTTAATAATATTTGGTCATTCCATATATAATCAACCAGAGTGATTATAAGTCTGAATCTCTAAACCAATGCCAGAGTCATCACATTCACATTACATTCTGAAATCTTAATTAATTAACAGGGTCGCTATCAAAAACAGCAAACTCGAGCCATTATTTAGCAATAGTTTAGGACGTAATGACAGAAATAGATCGTTTCTCAGTAAAACATGTAATGTTGAGTATATATGTGTTTTTTTTACACACCTCGTAATGAATATTTGTCTTGCTGTTTGCTTTTCAAGAATGCCTTTAAAGTGAAGGACGAGAAGGTGAAACTGTTTATTCAAACAAAGTTGAAG